>PVHP010017602.1:0-34284 GCA_004024765.1 Zapus hudsonius | reverse complement strand
GTTCATCCCAGCAACATGAACTGTCTACAAAAATCTGATTGACCTGCTGCCCCACCCCATTGCTTAAAATGCAAAATGATCATTGCTGGTTATGGTACTTAGAACGAGCAAATATGATGACCCATACAACACACACACACACACACACACACACACACACACATCTGTCACAGTAGTTTTCAACCAGTACTAGCTGCTTAGTTACAACCAAACTTTGTCCTACACAAATTGTGCCTGGCACAATTACCCTAGCTGGAATATCATTGTATGCCACCCACTTGAGAACTTCGGTGGTTATTTATAGGTATAGTTTTATCAGTTATTTGACCACACAAGTAAATTATTTAATATTTGACCAAAATTACTTTCTATATTTAGGAAATCAGTGATGGGGGCAGAAATCCTCGTAAGTGTTCACTGGAAGATTGTGAAGAGGTAGAGAGGCAACCCAAGGCAGATGGCCTGCTCTGCTCACCTGCTCATCCAAGCTGTCCTTGGTCACTTGGCATCCCCTATGGGAGCCAGGCCAAGAGACAAGGGCTTCCCTGGGAGCCTTATTTGACTCCACAAACAAAGACTGGAACAGTTCAGAACAGAAATCGCCTTCTAGAATGGTCCTGTGTGACTTGAGGGACTCTCTCCACCTGAGAGGTGTGTGTGTGTGTGTGGTGGGTAGGGGACCCTCAGTCTTCTCCCCTAAAACCTTTCACCCTTAGCTTGTTTTCATTGCTTTTTATAGGCTTGAAATACTATAATTTGTTGAGGATGAAATATATCAGAGTATTTGGGGAAATTTTATTTAAAAAAGGCAATGAGTGCGAGTCCTGCCCTGCTCCTTCCCACCTCTACTCTGAAAATTCCTCTTTAGACTGCTTTGCATCCTCAAGGTCAAGGTTCAACCCAAACTGATACTATCTCCGTCCTCATCCTATTTGCCTGTCTCTTAAGGTTCCCTTCATGGACAGCCTCTTCCTGAATCCATAGTCTGTGTAAGAGAAGTCACCTCAACTTCACCAGAAAGTTGGGTGTGCACCCCTCCTCCATCACGCCCGCCCATCCATCTATCTCTCTGTTGGCATCCCTGCCTCCCCCAGCCAGTAAAGGAGTTTAAACATTTAAATGAGGTTGTTAAATGGCATTTAAAGAATTAACCCATTTTGCCCCTCGCTGGTCTAAACCACAGGGTGCCAACCGGACGTTTAATTGCTTTCATCTGGTAGGGTTCCAGACAGCTCCTCGGAAGGAAGGCGCGCACATTCCTGGCACCAATTGGCTAATTCAATTTACTTCCACAGCGCTCGCCTCTGTCAGAATATTCATGAGCAGGGGAATGAGGACCCGAGGCGCTGGCAGGCGGCAGCCACTCGGGCTGGGAAGGGCGCGGGAGAGGGGACGAGGACCGCGCGCGGTGGCGCTCGGGGGACAGTGACCGCGACCCACGGCTCGTCTCCATCCCGCTGGCCAAGCTTGCGCTGGGGACCGATCGCGGGAGGACGCGCCCCAGCATCCTCCGGGTTTGGCGCGCCTTGGCCTTGGGTCCCCAACTCCTGGAGACTACACGGAGACTTTGCAGAAAAGCTGTGACACTTTTGGTCCTGGGGGACCAGAGGTGGGGGCGGCGATCCGGGGCTAAAGGGACCCAGCGGGACGCCCGCCTATCGCCAGGCGGGAGAGGCTGCGATGTGAGCTGGACACCGACCCCAGGAGTCTCAGCGTCTGGGGAGAGTCGCCGGCGGTGCCAGGTAAAGCCAAGCAGGGTTCCAGGGTCCCCAAGGCTGGGGCGCCGCGCTGTCCCTGCAACCAGCGAGCGTCCTCATTGACTTCCTGGGACTTTGGGGTGAGAGGAAGGGGACGGGAAGGGGTTGCCTCGGAGAGCCGCTGTCAGGGAACTGGAAAGCGGCTGCCAAGGCTGGGCAGGTGGGCGACGCTGCGCGCTGGGAGCTGGGGCCGTGCGCGCCTGGAGAGAGTGACGAGGACCCGGGAGCAGGACGGGTGGGTGGGTGGCGGGGGCGATCGGCCCGCTGGCTTCACTTAGGCTGATCTGTGGCCTCCCTCTGACTGCCCAGGGGTGAGGTGACCGCGTCCCCAGCTTGGCGTTGCGCGTGGGGAAGGGGACAGACCAGAGGTGGAGGTTTTGGGGAAGCGCAGGCACCTGGGGCATCCAGGGTCTGCAAGCTCCCCGGCGGCACCCCGGTGGGTAGAGAAGTGGTGGTGGCTGGCGTCCCTGCCACCTGCCGGACATCACACCAACTCCCCGGATTTCCTGTCTCCGGGCTGGCCTGACTCTCCCAGGGAAAGCTCAGAATTGCGCGCGGGTGGATCGGGCTTTGCTCAGGGGTGGTGATGTTTGGATGGAGCCTCGGAGTGGGTAAGGGTCAGATCAATCGATCCGATCCGGTGAAAGTTTTCAGATATGCAAAGTAAAAGCTACCTCGAAGTCCCCATGTGGCCTTATGAATAGGGACAGCCTGTGAGGGGGATTTGTGGGACTTGTGCTAAAGCAGAAGCCTTTGCCTGGCCTTAGGCCTGGACCTCAGTGGCACCTGAAATCCTGAAGGGCAGCTGGGAGGCAACACCAGAACCCTTGAGCTATTTTTCCTGCTAAGCCAAAGCAGAGTAAGAGACTGACACCAGGCATCTAGACCTGAGGCACTGAGGGATTCAGAGAGTTTACTGTGGAATTATTATTAATTATTAATACTGCTCTTATTGGCATGGATGAATGGACAATTTTGTTTCTTTCAAATTATAGTCATTGCAACCTGAGTTTGGGCATCTCTCTCCTCCAAATATTGTCCTTAGCCTCCTCCAGTGTCTGATGTGTTGTCACTAAGAAAATGAGTTCTTCCCCTCTGTGAGGAAGTCCAAGACCAGGCTAAGGACAGGAGCCCAACCCAAAGACAACAGAAAAGTCCTCACTGAGAGCCTTGCATGCACACTGACAGATTAGGGCTGCATTTCTATCCAATGGCTTTTCTAGGTCTCTGCCTGGAGAACGAGGGAGGCACACCAGCTTGAACCCCACACCCAACCTGGCTTTCCCCATGTTTGTCTTTGTACAATCTCAGCAAGTCTCCTCCTAAGCAGTTGGTGTGCCCACTGAAATAGTGTCCCCACTGGGCATGCTCCCTGAATAGGGGCAGCCTTCCCTCACCAGCACTGGAAGAAGTCAGGCACCTGTGGTGGCTTCCTCTTGGCTTGGGCCCTGGTCAGATGTGTTCCAGGGTGCAGGCTTTGGCCCACTGAGGAAACAGAAAACAGGGCAGAGTTAAGCTGAGTACAGGAGGTGAGTGAGCCTGGGAGCTGGCCACATCCCTTCCTGCCAGAGGCTAAAAAATAAATGAAAAGTGAGTGGGAAGTTTTGCAACCTGGAACCAAGCTCTTCGGAGTCCACTAGGCTGTGGTCACTGACTTTGGTGTGACCTTTCTCCCCAGGGCTTCTGAATGTCCCTGTTTGTCAGGACAAGAGTAGGTGAGCCTTTCTGTCAGGGCGGTTGTCGGGCAGTTGTCCTGCGATGAGCTAATTGTATATTTTAGAAACTGCTTTGAAGATCCTGAGAAAGGACAGTCTATAAAATACGCAGTTTTAATGTTTTGTGAAAAGTTTGCTGCGACGCAGGTTAGGAAGAAACATTTTTAGCTCGTGTGCCATGTGGCAGTGTGAAATTAAGATGGAAAAGGAAAGTGTGAACATAAAAATGACTTAGCATCCTTGACATTATGTGCATACTTGTAGAAAAATTATCTTTCATTTGGGGAGAGTTGCCCTGGAATTTAATCAGTGTTTATACTACTGTAACGCCCATTTCTACCTTTCTCCTCGGTCAATTTTATGACCCAGTTCTCACTGGAAAGGCAATGTGGCTGTCATAAGTGGTAAGTGCTGGGGGCTGAGAGGAGGAAGGAGATGGTTGTTGGGGGAATCAGCACTTGGAGTTTAGAGTCTGGAATGGGAAGTAAAATGGCATCATCTTTGCAGAGCAGCGAAGTGTTCTGGAAAGATCCAGTGAGCAGTACAGGGTCAGACACCCAACCTTGGTCTGGGCCACTCTGAGATTAAGGGATGAGATGCCATCAGATGGCCCCAGAAGGCTAAGCAGCTAAGCACAACTTTCCCCATCTCCTCCCTTCCTTCCTCCCTTAGGAGAAGGACCTCTGTGCCCTCTCTCTCTCTCTCTCTCTCTCTCTCTGGAACATTGAAAGAGTTTACCATCACAGAGACTCAGCAGTGTCATCCTGAGCCTGATAGATTTCTCAGTACACAACTTCTGAACTTCTCAAGGCGATAGCTATTGGCAAATTCTCCCAAAGAGTTGGATGTCATCAAGTGATCCACTGAAAAGTGGGTGAATCTTCCTCTGGTGGAGAAATTATAGAATGCCTTTGAGCTAGCAAACCAGCAGGTTAGATGAGCATGAGGCTTTCTTGACTTCTCTCTACCCATAAGCCAATGGTTGCATTTTTTTTCTTTCTCTCATAGTAGCAACCACTGTTTGCTTAAGCATTTATTTATTATTTTTTTTTACAATTTTGGACTAAAATGTGGTTCTGCTTAGCGGCAGTCTAGGAAAGGAGGGAAAATGTAAAGAGACGGAAGGAAGAGCCACAGTGGCTGGGACATAAATCAGCAAGAAAACACGGGCAAACTATGAGAATAGGTCTTTTCACCCTTAAAAAAAAACTGTCCACTTGGGAAGAAAAGGAGTCTGATTATTGGCACCCAGGACAGAAACCCAGGCAGCTGATGCCGAGAGGAGCCAAAGGGCAGTTCTCCTTAGTTTAAAAACAGCAAGGCCACTTCTGCCAAAGATTGCTGTAAACACAGAATAAAGATTTCACTGTGGACTGGTGTGACTGGAATAATTAGATGCTTGATTGTCCATTCTGATCGGGTGGTGCTGCAATCAGGAGAGCGAAGTAGCAAAAATAGGAGCAAGGGGGTGGACATGGGAAGGCCCGGCTAGCACTTCTAGAATCTCTCATTCTACTCTGATGGAACTTTGGAAAAGCTTGGGGAGTTTCCAGGAAATAAAAAGATCTCCCAGGAACAGTGGACCGCCAACATATTTCCACATCCCTCCACATTCTACTTTGGCTGGGAATAAATTTCAATCGTCGATAAAACAGCATGTGAAACTATAGTAAGAATCAAGCATTTACTATCATTACTATTAGTTAATGGATAGTGTGTAGAAACCTTGTTTGTCACCTCAATTGAAATAGGTACAGAGGTCCCCAGATTTGGTTTTTATTTTTCTTCCCAAGCGTGTAAGGCTTAAGTAGTAAAGACTCCACTTCTGACTTTTTACTTGGAAACAAATTGCCCACAGTGATTAATCCTTCATAGTTAGTTGATGAAATAGCTTCCTCTGCATTTCCCTGCTAATTGAGAGACAAGGAAATGTGTTATAAGTGATACGGTGATGTAAGCAACCGACAGTGGTGACAGGCAGTGGGCTGTGACATACTGTTTCTACCAAGAGAAGGAACTGTGGTCAGTTCCTTCTGAAGTGACCTTTTCAGTGAAGACATGAGCAGCAGAGATTAGAGGGTGGTAAACCCGTGGAAGGGGCCAAATAACCCTGCGGTCATCGGATTCAAACTCACCTTGAATCCTGATATTAACATGGAATAAGAGCTCTTGCTGGTTGAATTTTAAAATCTTGACATCTTTAAGTGTCACTGTTAGTATAATTGTTCTGAGAATAAAAAAGCACTATAAAAACAGCATAATAAATTAAGTCAAGGTCATGAAATCTTATAAAGAGAAATACTTAGTTTCTCCAAGACTCTCATCTGTCTCTTTGTGTGTGACAGAATCTTTATTTACCTTCAGTTTCTTTTATCTCTCTTAGATTTGAAGGCATTCCGGGGTGGGATACCTAGTGGAGGGGGGAGGGGTTACAGGTATAAGGGGTCCCAAATTATGAAGCTATCTAGCTCTCAGCAGAAAAAAAAATATATCTACTTTACAAAATGCACTTTCTGCAGCAATTAAAAATAGAAAATCATGTCACCACATTAAGTTACGGCAACAACCCATTTTAAAAAGAATTTAGCCTTTTCTTATTTAATTGCTATTCATGGCTCGCTACATGGTTTTCCGGAATAATCTACCCATCTCTTGCTTACCAAGACTGTCTAGTTAAGAACATTCCTGATTACATATGGATTGACTTAATTTTAGAAGCCCGAGTGCACTGAACTCAAAGCATTACTCAACTGTCATGCAATACAAAATAGAAACAACCCAATTCACCTCAAGGTATAGGTTCAGGTTTTTTTCCCCCAAGTTTAAAAGATCATAAAGAGAGAACATTTGGCCTGGTAACATATCTCTGTACAATAAAATTGTAAAGGAAGTCATAAACCTTGACATCTTTAAAAACCATGCAAGATTGAGCAATACCACTCACTCCTTGCAAGGCTGTAAATGTTGGCCAGATAAAGTCCTCCATGAAAGTAGAGATCTCAAAAACATACACAGTGGGCCGGGGAGATCAGGGGCTACAGGTGTTTTCTTGCAAAGCCTGATGGCCTGGGTTTAATTTCCCAGCACCCATATAAAGCCAGACACACAAAGTGGTGCATGCGTATGAAGTATGTTTGCAGCAACAAGAGGTCTTGGTGCGCCCATTACTCTCTCTGTCCTCTCTCAGTCTTCGTTTCTCTCTCTCTCTCCCTCTCTATCTATCTCTAATAATTAAAAATATATTTTAATAAAGGTACATATCCAAAGACTAAAGTTATTATTCTGCTGGGATACATTAACACATCCATCACTTCACAGAGTTCCATAGTTATCCCTGTTCCCTCCTGATAAGAGCAGCTATAATCTATTTGTTGAGCAAAAATCTTGGATACAATGTATTATTGTTAACTGTTGTCCTTATTGGACTAGTTCAGCTTAGAGAGTTATCCTTTGCCCTATATCTCTCTACCCCCCAACCTTTACCCTAGTAACCACTGGTTTATTTTCTCCTTCTATACATCCATCCTTTCTTCCTCCTGCCCTCCCTCCCTCCCTCTCTTTCTTCCTTCCTCCCTCTCTTTCTTTCTTTCTTTCTTTCTTCTTTCTTTCTTTCTTCTTTCCTTCCTTCCTTCCTTCCTTTTCATGATTCTACAAGTAAGTGAGATCATGCCTAGGTCGTTTCAGTATTCTGTATATTGTCTGCTGTGAATAATGTTTTGAGGGGTGTGGATGTGAAAATATCTTTATAAGGTGATGATTGCATTTCCCTTGAGTATACATCCAGAGAATGATTGCAGAAATATGATAATATTATTTGACTTTAGGACACCCCGTACTGTTTTCTGTCATGACCATACTACCCCCCATGCCCACCATCAGGGTAGAAGCATTCCCCTTTCTCCACATGCTTGTTAGTATGGACTGCCTGTCTTTAATCTTAACAGGTCTGAGGTGATGTCATGATTGCGATTTTCATGTTTGGAGGACTGGCAGTGTGGGGCATCTTTCCCTCTACTTGTTGGATATTCTTATGTTGTCTTTAGAAAAAAAAAGTCCATTCAAACCCTCTGCCTGTGTATTAATAAGGTTATCTGCTTTCTTGTGATCTGGTTGTGTGGGCTCTCTCTACTTCTTGGATACTGACCTGTCATCTGATTCATGGTTTACAAATGTCATTTCCCAACCTGTAGCCCCCTTTGAATTTTAATGTTTCTCTGCCATGCAGAAGATTTGTAGGTTGATGTTTTTATAAGGATTGATGTTTTTCACAATAATTTTGGACTCAATGGCATCTTCAAGTTAGAGGAATTAACTATACTGAAAGTCAAATTTTTGAGTGGTCTTGGTCATTTTGAATCATTTTTTTTTTTCAAACAGACAAGATGCATCTGTGACCAATAGTAATAATTACTGGCAATATTCTCATGGGTGCCTGAAGGAAAACTTTAGGTTAGGGGCTTTGTTTTATAAATAAAAACCAGGGTATCTCCTGAATGTGTTTTTGCAGATGTAAGCAACTCAAAATCACAAGGGATATTGTCATTCCATGTGGTTTATTTAGAAGTTTTCAAAAAACTACCGGTTAAGTACTACGCCCTAATCAGACCAATTACTACTCAATTACTGCATGCTCTTTCTCTGTATCAACTAATTAAGGGATAATTAATGAAATGATCATTTCATTCTATGGCAATGTCTACATCTGATGGTCACAGAGGTTTGTTTGACATGTCGCCAAATGGTCAGGCTCAATCATGCAAGGCAGCTCTGTGCTGGCCACAGCTGGCCGTGGGAGGGAACGTAACCCTTCACACTCCACATGGAAATCACTGTGGTTCGTTCACTTTCATGTATCTGCTTCAGCAGGACTCATCATGAAAATAAGCTATATTGATGATCTACCCCAAATATTGAAAAAAAAAAGGTCTTGTTTGCCAGGAATTTGAGTATCTATAAGTTAATCATCAGCCTTTTTTAAAAGGTCTGCCCTTATTTGAATGTTGTGTGAACAAGGTGTTCTTAGCATTTTCTCAGATAATGTAATATGTCGGTATAATTGGGATCTAGCAGTCAAGAGAATGCCAACGTAGAATTAGCCTGAGGATTCAGTTACCCCTGGTTCCCAGAGAGAGTTGTTTACCAGGAGTAGAGTTAGGGTCATAGTGAAAGTTGCACAGAAGACATCTACTTTCACTTTCTTGTTCTCTGATTAATATCTTTAAGTGAGCTAAACTTTGACCACCACTAATCATTCAAAAGATGGCTTACTAAATGCCAGCTTACATAAATTATTAGATGGACATTTTAAGTATGCCTCAGTTTAACTATTTTAGATAATTATTTTTTTTAAATTGTGAATAGAGCTACAGATGTAAATATTATCTTGGATGAATAGCATATAGTTTAGCATGTTCTTTAAATCCATGCCTTGGGACCACTTATCAAGTCCTAGTAAGAGATCAAATTGTACATACTATGAATGATTAATGAACTTACCTATTTGTACATCAACAGACATCATTTCACTGAACAATTTAATAAGATATTACCTAAAGAAATTTCATTTAGGGGAAACTTCATCTAGATTGGCAAAGATCACTGAATAAATATTTTGGTTAATTTGGGAGATTATTGAAAGTCTGTTAAGAGTAGGAAAACAAGTGAAAATGAACAGTTACCTTGGCATGTAAGGAAATCCCTGCCCACTGGAATGTTCTGAATCACTGTGTAGAGTTGGATCACCTGCCCGCTCCTGTGTGAAGCCTACCAAGGATGCTGTGGACACAGGCCCCTCTGTTCTCTTCTAGCTTGTCCTGTTTAGGCTACTGTGACAGAGTATGACAGTCGAAGTGACTCCTAAACCACAAAGGATTCATTTTCACAGACCTGGACAAGAGAAGGCCAACATCAGGACCTAGGGTTCTGATGGCGGCATCTTCCAGGTTGCAGACTGCCATTTTCTCACGGTGTTTTCACATGACGACGGAAAGAGAGCAAAAGGCATCTTTAGAGTCTCTTTTAGAAAGACACTAATCCCATTCATGAAGGGTCTGCCTTCGTGACACCATCACCATCACATTGGGGTGAGGATTTCGGTGCAGTAATTGTGAGGGTCATAAGCATCTGGTCAACTACATTTTCTCTATACTTCCTAATGCAAGAAATGATATTGTTTCCAGTCTCTCTCTCTCTCTCTCTCTCTCTCTCTCTCTCTCTCTCTCTCTCTCTCTCTCTCTCTCTCTCTTTTCAAGGTAGAGTCTCACTCTAGTCCAGGCTGGCCTGGAACTATTTAGCTCTTAGGCTGGCCTTGAGCTCATGGTGATCCTTCTACCCCTGTCTTCCAAGTGCTGAGATTAAAGGTGTGCACCGCCACACCCCAGCTCCGATCTCTCTTTCTTTGAAATCCCCAAATCTCTGCACCACAGACATCATTTTGTGTGCAAATCTGCAACAACATTGCATCATGGAAAGCAGATTCCACAGTTGAAGCATGTGTCCTGTAGGCTATTGGGGGGATTAAATAAGAATTTAGATGTCTGGTATCTTTAGTGAAAACTGACAGGAACTCCCAAGGATATCCATCTTTCCAATGAAGATGAACTAAGCCTTTGTCTTGCTATACGTATGAAATGTACTTAACACAAGCACTCCAAGTACAGGTGTGTTGACATTGTAGCCTTGAAGGGTTATGGTTGAATCATCTTCACTCTTAGCCGACACACTGATCTCCATACTAGTGAAGACATTTATTTTATCTAAAAATATGAGCATCCTCACATTTGGAAATAAAATCCTTGAGAATTCGTTCAAAAATTAATCATTTGGCAATTTGGTATCTCAGTGGAACACATCACAGAACTAGCTAGAATGTGGAGATCAAACTGATCAGGCCCTGTTCCTTTAGACACACGGAAACCACATATTTCTTCATGATATGAAAATGCTGTGTGTTTCTTCAGCTCCATTGAAATAGTCCCTCATGTCAATGAAAATGTATAACATGCAGAGAGAAAGTAAACAACAACAAAAAAAACCAACCATCTTTTA
This sequence comes from Zapus hudsonius, assembly GCA_004024765.1. Lineage (NCBI taxonomy): Eukaryota > Metazoa > Chordata > Mammalia > Rodentia > Dipodidae > Zapus > Zapus hudsonius. Next base: position 23,765 of record PVHP010017602.1, on the reverse strand, counting down.
ATTATTTTTACATCTGTGCCAGGCACTGCGTTTTGTATTTCACATACATCACCCCCTTATCCTCTCTGTCTGAGAGGTGACTGGTCCATGCAGGTAGGTTTCCAATCGAGGACTCCCAGCCACCACCCTTGATTTGTAGACTAACCACTGAGTCACACTGCCTTCCTTTAGCGGGGTCTCAGACTCTCCATCACCACCACCATCTTGCCCAGCTAATTTTAAGAAGAATGACGTCTCCATTGTAGAGCACTTAATAGCATCCCTGGCTTCTGTCCAGTAGAGGCTAATAATGTTTCACAATTTGGGACAACCAAAAATGTCTCCAAACAGTGCCAAATGACCCTTGAAGGTCAAAATTACCCTGGATGAGAACTATACCATGCATTGTTTATTAAGGAATACATTTCAATTTAAGGATGGGGTATCTGTTTTCCAAATCATAAATAGTTTCCATAGTTAGACATACTAGAGACGATCTATTAAAATGTCCAAAATAAGCCAAAGGATTAAGCCAGCATGCCTTTATTGAAATCAAGTGTCTCCATATAAAAGTCACTTCCTTTGGGGCCGGAACTGCTTGGGAGATTGTTGTAAAGATTGTTTCTCTGATCTGCAGAGATGGCTCAGCAGTTAAGGGCCCTTGCTTGCAAAGCCTGATGGCCTGGGTTCAAATCCCCAAAACTCAGATAAAGCCAGATGTACAATGTGGCACATGTATCTGGAATGTGTTTGCAATGGCAGGAGACCCTGGTGTGCCCATATTGGCCCTCTCTCTCATTATAAGCAAATATTTTAAAAAGATTTCTTTTCTTTGGAACAAGGTTGAAAAAAAATGACTCAATTCCCTCCAAATCAATGAATGAATGACTGACTAAATTCTAAGTCCCCCAAAGACCAGTATCTGCCTAACACAGAATTAAAAGTACTCAACTCTTGACCTTGCTAGGGATGGAACTCTACTATTGATCTTCATTCCTGCCTCTAGAGTTTTTTTTTGTTTTTGTTTTTGTTTTTGTTTTTTTTTGTTTTTTTGCATGAGGGTCTCACTATTGAACTCAGGCTGGTCTTGAACTCACTATCCTCCTACCTCCTCCCTGTACCCGACAACTGCTGGCATTACAGACATGCACCCCCATATCTAGCAATATTTTATTTATTTATTTATTTATTTATTTATTTATTTATTTATTTATTTATTTATTTATTTGAGGTCTCATTCTAGCACACACTAACCTGAAACTCACTCTGTAGCCCCAGGCTGGCCTCAAACTCAAGGTGATCCTCCTACCTCAGGCTCCTGAGTGATAGGACTTAAAGGTGTATGAAACCACAACAAGTTTTGTTATTTATTTATTTGTGTGATATTGGGGTGCAAGCCTCACCGATCCGCTCCCCCACCTACCCAGCTAGTGACTGAATCATAATCTCTTGTGTTTTAAATCAGCACTCTACTACTGAGCCATAACCCAAGCCCCTGGTAATAAATACTTCTCTAATAAATCAATAAACCCTTGTTCACCCAGCACAGCGTTTGAATGTCTGTTGTCTTTTACATAACACATTTTGATTCAATTAGTGATAAAGTGCAGATGTGTACATTGCAATATGACAATGTTGGTTATAAATTCCTGAGGCCAGAATGAAGACATAAGATAAAGAAATAGAATCAACGAGGCATATCCTGATCTAACCAGGTGAAATTTAACATAAACCAATAGCTGTGAGGAATACAAGCTTTGTAGAGGTTGAAGGGCCGACCAAAGACCACCTAAGAAAGACCACTTAGCCATGGCCGAGGCTCACACTCAGGTCACTGGATAGGGACTCTATGTTACCAGCAAACTTGTTTGGCTCAGTGTTGTCCAGGGGACACCTACATTTCCTGTTTCACTCATCCTGTTTAACCTGAATCATGAGGACAGAAAACAGCCTAGGGCCTGGGAAGAGTTCTACCATACGCCTTTCAGATGAGACATGGTTAAAGGTCTTGACTGAAAGGGACCACAGTAGGTTACCTCAAGGCAGGGATAACCTCATGTAAAGTGTAAATAAATTAATTCTGCATTCCTTGAAGGCCTGAATGAGGGTCACTGACTAAGACTGCTGGGAAGCATATTTAATTCCGGTATAATGTAATGATGCACCTGCTAATGATGTCAGCCCCACACTGGAGGGTGTGTCCCTGGAGAGTGGAGAGGCAGCGGGCATCAGGGAGATGGGTCAGAGGTCTCCAAGGTGCTGTCCAACCCTTGATGTATCTGCACTGTTTTTTGTCTATCTGCTTGTTTATCCTTCAAGGCTACTGATGACCTTGTAATCTACTCTGTAATTATTTTGGGAAAAAATAGATTATTTTCTCCAACCCATATATTCAAAGTCATTGGGATAAGGAAAATGGAATATACTAGAAAGGGAATCTTTCCACGAGGCACATAAACTCAGAAGCCCTCATGAAGTACCAAGCATTTCTCCAGCCAGCATGACCCCATATACTATTGATAAGAACGCCATGAAGTAGGAACAGATACCATCTCCATTTTGTGACTAAAGAAACTGAGTCACAGAGAAATGAAGGTGCTTGTACAAGATCGCATTGCTAGTAACTCCAGCCTTTCAACTTGAACCTGTCTGTCCAAAACTACAAAGTCTCTTCTTAACTGCTACCCGTTCAGCATGGATTCATGATTTCATTTCAGATGTTGGCAAGTTTCAGAGTTTGAGACATATGCTATTTATGCAAATACCCAAAACATCTTCCAAAGACTTTATTTGTTGTTTTGTTATTATAAGTGATAGTGCTCACTTCCAATAGTGGGAACTGCCAAAAATTGACTTTAAATAAATAAGCAAAGTGGGATTTTTAAATCTTTGTGGAAGGAAAGATTGACAATTGCATTTCAGATGCTGTTCAGGAAATTAGGGAAATAGAATGCAAGTCTCCAGGCTGCAATGTACCTGAAACAAAAGGGTAATTAACTTTTTTGTCTACAAACTCAGGAAATCCTAGCAATCACCTTTAGTTGTTTCTGATTAGTTTTGCCATCAGAGATTGTTCTCATTTGTGATATTTGATTTCTAGTATTATTTTTTTATCTTCTGTTTTATTTCTCTGTGTGTGTGCATGTTCATATATGTGTGGGTACACATGTGGCCTTGGATGTTTTCCTCGTCTTTTTTTGAGACAGGATCTCTCACTGAACTTGAAGCTCAGCTATGGGCCAGCCTGAAAGCCCCAGGCTCCTCCTGTCTCACCTCCCCAGTGCTAGGATTTCAGGTGTGTGCCACCATGCCTGGCTGCTATATGGATGCTAAGGACCCAACCTCAGGTCTTCATGCTTAAGTAGCAAGATCTCACCTTCTGAGCCAGCTCCTTGTTTTGATCTTTGATTTTATGATTATCTTATTGGATATTTCAAAACCCACACTCAGCCGGGCATGGTGGTGCACACCTCTAATCCCAGCACTTGAGAGGCAGAGGTAGGAGGATCACTGTGAGTTCGAGGCCAGCCTGAGATTACATAGTGAGTTCCAGGTCAGCCTGGGCTAGAGAGAGACCCTACCTCAAAAACAAACAAACAAACAATAAAGCCTAAATTATTTTGAAAACTACTTTCTTGGTCTTTATTATTTCTGTATTTCTCACTCCACCCCCCAAATAAAACCATCCAATGAAATAACTGCTTTACATCAGACATTCTCCCTGCCTGCATGGGATTCTGATATCTGAACCTCTGCTGAGGCTGAGAACATCTTCTACTTTGAGAGGAAGTCTAAGGACCTCCTGTCCTTAAACAGCATTACTTCCTGCTCACCATTCAGGACAGTCATCAGCCAGACTTCAAACACTCCTGGGCATTTGCCTTCTGAAGTTACTGCTGCTCAGGTGCACAGGTGCCTGCATGTTTCTGGCAGTTTGTAAGCCTGTGTCTGTCATTCTGGCAAAGCATGATGGTACTTGCAGAACCGGAGATGGACAACACTTTCACAGAACTCAGCTCTGTGTGGTGATTATCTTGCCAGAATTCCAGAGGCTTAATTGGGTTTTGTGACTTTCAAAGCTGGGGGAAAGCCCATTCTCTTATCTTCCAGTGACCAGGATCATTGGCTGTTAGTGAAATGGTTTTGTGCTGGGTATCTGGATGTTCATACCCCACCCCAAAACAGGTCTGAAATGCCTGCCTCATCCGCCAAGCCTTGTCAAATGTGACTTGAAGTGCAGTGAGGGGGGGTCTCTGAAGAGGAATGGGGACTCTGAGCACCCCGAGGCTCTGAGCAGATCTCCCTTCCATGAGTTTCTACAAGATTTCATAAAGGGATTGTACACCCTTGTAAAAAGGTTGTCTTCAACACACTCCATCTTGATACTATCAATCAAGTATTCAGACGTCCTCTTAATGGATCAGAAGTATCTCCTTACGCTACTAAAAAATACAGTGTGAGCTCAGAGAAGCAAGTCTTGAATTCTATACGAGCTAACCTAATGGAGGATTTGAGAGGGTACTTGGGACATTGAGTGGAAGAGATTAGAATTCATGTGAGATGTAAAGAAGGTGTTTCCTTCCTCACCCAGCTTAAGACCAGAGAGATCCGGTGAGTATTAAAGGGTCTGCAGACAACTGTCACTACTCTTATTCCTGGCCCTGGGCTTTCCAAACTCCTGTACCAATGCATGTCCGAGCCAAAGGACAGCCATCTCTACCCTTATCCCGACTTCTGAGAAATGTAGCTGACCTTGAGCACTGGAAACTTGGGAGGTCATTGAATACCCTAGTTATTAAATTGCCATTAACTAGGGTTTTAATAGCTAGGGTATGAGTGATATATAGAAAAATAAAAGAATGATCACTAAGTCACAGCCTACTTGTCAGAAAGGGAGAGAAGAAACACATTATTGTAACAAGTAACTTTTATCACAAAGGAACCTTTACATGAAAAGGATGTCCAACTCCCCTTCCTCAACCTCTATCCACAATTTATTGTCCTAGGAAGGACACCAGCAGTGACTCTTGCAGCTCTGAGATTAGAAGAGCCATCTTGGTCCATTTGGTGCTGGGTAAGAGACATGTTTAAGGCAGAGTGAAGATCATCAAACTAACTACACTGGAGAGGCACAACCCTACTGAACAATAAACAATTTACAGAAAAGGCACAGAAAAAATGTTTGGCTTTTTTCTTTAGAAATTGAAAAGCATAACTTCTGACAAGTGTTCTTTATTTATGAGTATAAGTAGAATTTTTCAAGGAACACAAAGATACTAAAATAAAATGTAAATTTGACACATGCATTTCTCTTTGAGGTTTGGCCAAAACTATATTAGAGTCACCTAGGTAGCTATTAGGTTAATTTCATGGTTTAATTCAATAATCATCTTCACCAATTGGGAGAACAGAAGAGGGCTGACGGATTATGTGAAACTACGAATGATCTGAAAGCATTTCTCCAGTGTTAATAAAGGCCAGTGTTTTGGTGAAATGGGACCTAATAACAGTTCATGATCCCTCTGATACGGAGGTCTCATAAGTGGAGTTCAGGTGTGATGCTTGAGAACGAGGCATCTTGTTCCCCTCCTCAGGTCCCTCTGGGCTGCTGTGGGTGGAACCCAAAACAGTGCTGAACTTACTTTCTGCCAACTCTGCGGGATACCCTGGTGGTATTGCGGATGTGTTCTTGTTTTTGCTCTATGTCCCCTTAAAGCGCCTGTGATTTTATAACTGTGTGTGCCTAAGAGCAAGTTAGGAGGAGGTGTTGGGAGGGTTAACCAAAGAACTTTTTGCCCCAGCAATAACGTGAGTGCCATAACCTGGGTCTAACTGTCTCTAAGCTGTTTACCACTATCATAAGTATAAAGACAAAAAAAATCATCCATTAAACATTTCACTATTTCTCAACCAATTGGAATATAAATTCTTTCAAAAAGAATTCTGTGCATGTAAAATGAATAACTGTCAACAAAGTTATAATTAAGGAGGTGAGATGCTATCAATAAACTTTGAATGCTAATGCTCCTTGGAGCAAACCTGTTCTGTCTTGTCTCTTTTCTACCATCTCCTCGTAAGGCTTTCTCCAGGATAATCCCAGTGTTCCCTATTTATGTTCAAAGGAGAAAGTCCGTATGTATCTCTTGAGACACTGGAAGTCACAGACGGCCCTCCTCTTTCTTCCAGACAGGCATGCTACTGATGTTTTGTGAAGCTCATGTATTTTTAGCCGAATATTATCAATTGTTCCCACTCCAAGGCTCTGTGTAGCTAAAGAACTCAAAAGCAGTGTCATTGGTTGACGGGTATAGAAATGAAATCCTTTCCTGGGTTTGTGGGATGTGCTGTATGCAAGCTTCAGTCTCACTAGTAATGCTTCGTGTTTTCAGATTCTCTGCCAACACTTCTCTCAGCTTTAATTCATCTCATATCACATTTCCTTGGTTCACTTGCACATCTGTGGTCTCAACTAGCATTTTCCAGTGGAAGCTTTCCCAAATGAGCCACTTTTTAAAAAATATTTTATTTATTCATTTTTCAAGCAGAGAGATACAGAGAGAGAGAGACAGAGAGACAGAGAGAGAGAGAGAGAGAGAGACAGAGACAGAGAGAGTGCACCAGGGCCACCACCTTTTGGGTCTGGCTTATGTGGGTCCTGGAGAATTGAACTGGGGGCCTTAGGCACTGGAGGCAAGTGCCTTAACCGCTGAGCCATCTCTCCAGCCTTGAGCTCTCCATCTCTTGAGCTCCAAGGAATGGCTCCAGCCACTGCCTTATTCCTATCAGCCCCCGCTTCTATGAGGAAGCTGCACACTGCTTTCCGACTCTCTCTGATCCTTTCTTCCAAAATATGGCTCTAAACTTCTCTGTCGGAAGAAGACCTCAAACGATGAGCCACAGATTTCTTGCCTTTCCTCAAAGAAGGATGTTATCCCTGGACTGTAATAAATGCCCTTGTACCTAGTGTTTAATGGTGTTTTCATCAACAGCGGTTGCAGGCTCAGGGATATACTTCCTCTTTCCTTAACCAAGTCACCATGGTCATCTTTTGGCTGGTACGTAGTCCCATTGTGACTGGTTGGAGTTGGGCACTCCTGTGTTAGCATGTGGCTGTGCAGGCTTACAGCTGGGAAGGTTGAGTCCTCAGTCCTGTCAGTATGCTCAAACCTGATTCATCCAAAAAGATAAAACCCAGACTAGCACCCAGGGACTCTGGAAGTGCAATGTGAGGAGCAAGAGACCAGAACCAGTTCCGATGGGAGACAGAGAGTTAAGAAAGGGGTTTGGAGGGGACAGCAAAGCAGCAGTGGGGATAAAAAGGAAGATTCAGCTCTTTTAAAATATGAATAATCTTTTTATTTGTTGCAATCTAGAAATGCCCTGATAATACATTGAGTGGAGAAAATTTATTTATTTACTTACTTTATTCTTTTTTTTATTGTCCATAATGAGTTACATTATTTAATGGGCAAACAGTGAGTTGTTATCCCCAGTTCCCCAATGTCCCTCTTTCCCCATCCCCACTCAGCTGGATATCCTCCTTCATGGGCAGTCTGGATCAGTCCTTGGGGTTGGGGACCATGGATAGCCTAGGAGTCAGCCCAGTTCCGCCGGCCCTAGTATGTTGTTATTGAGGGGGGATCATGTCTCTGGATATTCTCCCTCAACAAGGTTCTCACAATATTACCGCCACCTCTTCCGCTCAGTTCCCTGAGTCGTGGTGGGTGATATTAAGGCTGCTTAATTGTTAAGAACTTAGGGGTCTCTGTACTTCTGCTTTAGGTTGTGTCAAAAATCATTGTTGTCTGTCTCACTGGCTTATCTTGTGTTGACTGATTGGCTGTAGCTATGGGTCACTTGATCATCCCACCGTTTTCTGTGGGCTTCCATATGGATCCTCCACGGTATGTCTGGGGTGGCTTATTCTTTGTCAGGATGTCAACTATCAGCCTACCGTTGGTTGGTAGGGTTGGATGAGCCACAATCTCTCTCGCTGCATTCTGAAAGATACAAACAGAATCTCCATTGGAGAATGAGATCAGTATAGGTTAACTGAGAGACACCTTTCTGAATTAGCTAGATTCTATTTTTAGTAGCCTCTCCTTCAATCGCTTGCCTAGTGCATCTGTCCTTGGAGGCCCAAGAGTCCAGCTCCCAGTGCATATCACCCTAAGTCCCCAGTTCCAGTTAGGGGCTCCCCCTAACTAAGTGGAAAATTTGGCCAAATTTAAAAGCTGTTGATTGCCTCCCCCAGGCTTTAGCTCCTCCATTGCACAAGTGCCCCTTTCTTGGTTCATTGTTTTCTCCTAGTAAGAAGTGTGGTCAGCCTATTCCTGGCAGCAGACCGTGTTTCTTGCCAGTGGTCTCTGTTGACTCCAGCTGTCGTTGACCAGCTTCCCCTGGCAGCTTATATAGTGCCTTCCAGCACTGCACTAACTACCATCCGGGGGCTGGATACCATTCTGGACCTCAAAGGGTCTCTTGATGCTGGTAGATGGTTTTCTGTAGTTTCTTCAGCAACAGGATCTTGCCTCAGGCCTGGGGTGGGCATTCAAGAGCTTTGACAGAATCCTTTCTTGTTTTTGGAATCTCATAGGTTACTTTGGTCAACAGCTCAGTGAGGGAAGCTGGTGACTGGGACCAGGAGTTTCCAGACTGATCAATTTTTCATAGACTTAGACTCTCTCCCTTTTTAGTCATGACCCCTCCTGCCAGACAACGCCCACTACTTGCTCAATAGGTGACAGTATGCTCTTGAGGATTTTATGATTTTGAACCCATTTTGGTTAGCCTCATGCTTAAGCCATTCCCCTCCCCCCATCCCTTACCCCTCATTCATAACCTCTCACTTCTTTCCACTGGTCTGCCTAGAGTTTATGGTTAGCCTGGTTAAGGACCACATACAAGGGAGAATATGTAGTGTTTGTCTCTGTTGTTTTGAGAGATCACTTAGTAGGATCTGCTCCAAGTCAGACCATTTTTCTCTAAATTTCGATATGTCATTTTTCCTTTCAGCTAAGTAGAATTCCATCGTGTAAATATACCATAGTTTTGTTATCTATTCCTCCATGAAGGGGCATTTTGATTGATTCCAATTCTTGGATGTTATGAATTGAGCTGCTATAAACATAGTTGCAAAAATGTCTCTATCCTGAGATGTGACATCTTGCCGGTAGATGCCCAGTAGAGGGATAGCTGGGTCCATTGGTAGCTCGATGTCCATTCTGTTGAGAAGTCTCCACACTGCTTTCCACAGTGGTTGAACAAGTTTGCAATCCCACCAGCAGTGAATGAGGGTTCCTTTTTCCCTGCATCCTCGCCAGCAATTATTGTTGTTGGTTTTCTTTATGATTGCCATTCTGACTGGAGTAAGGTGGAATCTCATTGTGGTTTTTATTTGCATTTCCCTGATACTTAAGGATGCAGAGCACTTTCTCAGGTGCATAAAGGCCATATGTGTTTCCTCCTCTGTGAATTCTCTGTTGAGATCAGTGCCCCATTTTGTGAGGGGGGCAGTTTGAGTTTTTTATATTAATTTTTTTGAGTTCTCTGTAGGTTCTGGAAATTAGACCTCTGTCTGAGTTATAGCTGGTGAAAATCATCTCCCAGTTATTTGCTTTACTCTTCTTTTCCAAGGCAGGGTCTCACTCTAGCCCATAGTGACCTGAAAACTCCTTCTGCAGCCCTAAAACAGCAACCCTTCTACTTGAGCATCCTGCTGGTGTACACTGGGACCAAAGGTGTGCACCACCACACCTGACTATGTAAATTTATTTTTCAAACATTTTTAAGCTGCATGTGGACTATGCTTTGAAGGCTGAAGTCTGAAGAGGTAGAAATAGACTCTTCACTCGGTCACTAGGAATGATTGTTGGAAATACTAGAATTAGCAAGAACAAAGACCCACACTGTCCATCTCTGTGTCATTCAGTGAAATTGGGCAAATTTCTTCTGCAGCAAGCCTTTAGCTCTGCACTCTGCTTCTTCCTGGCGCATCTGATCATGGTGCAGAGTATAAGGCAATGGGAGCAGGTGGATTCAGGCCCTAGGGAACAGGCTGTCCCAGGGGAGACTAGAGAAATGTGTTTCCATTAACAGTTCCAAGTGCTCATTTACAAGTTGAACCGAGTGCACAGTGTGTCATTTCGGGTTGTGATGTATGCATGGGAGACATCTAACAAATAGGCTAATTTAGAAGGGATTTGAGTTCTTAATGACTCTTTCCTGCAGATTTCATAATGAATCCGTTCTGTTTCTGCTGTGTAAAGAAGTATGCCCTTTTCATTGTTGTTCACACGTGCCTTTTAGGGATTTCCTCCTACACAGTATAGTAAAAATTAATTTTTTATAGATAGCTCTAGACTTGGCACCTAGGAGTTCTGAACCCAGAATTGGCACATCTTCATTCAAGACCGTCTCTCTAAACCAAGACTAAAAGGCAAACACAGCAACGTCTCACATTAGGCCAGAGAGCATATAAACTCTTGACCTGCCATGTGCTCACCACCAGGGAAAGGATGGACACACAAGGATCCAAGCAGGCATTGGGGGGCTGGACAGGTAACCAGTGTGGTGCTTGCCCTGCAAGCATGAGGAGCTCAGCTGGATCCCCAGTACCCATGTGTAAAAACATGGGGGGGGGGTGCGAATATGTAATCCCAACACTAGGGAGGCAGAGACAGGCAAATCCCTGGGGGATTTTAGTCTACTTGGTGAGTTCCAGGCCAGTGAGAGACCCTGTCTCAGAACAAGTGAATAACCACTGAGGAAAGACACGAAATTGGGCCTTCAGTATGGGTTTCACCTGTACATACAAGTGTGCACCAGCTAGAGCGTGCACACACACACACACACACACACACACACACACACACACACACACCAGGATGTTTTGTTCTCTTTCACATTGTGGCTTGATACAGGGAAATTTGATTTCTATCTCCTCAAACTAACAGGAGTTGAAATGTTTCATGGGTAACTAAAGAATCAAGGCAAAGGAGGTCTTTCAACCAGTAAAGCTCACCCACTGATATTTGTGCTTCCCGAAGACTGAGCCAGGCTCTAAGGTCGCTGCATGTTGTCTGAAATCCACTGAGCTTGGGTGACTTTCCCAGGGTTCACACAGCAGGTGACTAACCTGAGACTGGATTCCAGAACCCCATCCCACTGATCTTGAGGTACACGATGTCATCCCTCCCCCTAGAGAAGGAGGCCCTCGAAAGCTCTGTTGCTTAGGAACATCCAGTGATACCCAGAGATCTGTTTTCCTTCCCATTTCACTGTGTCGTGTTCTGACCCTGATCATTTTGGTTTAATTTCTACCATAAACATATTTACTGGTCTCCCCAGGCCTCCATTCCCTCCCTGCAAGCAGGGTGTGTGACTTTGTTGTGAGAGCCCTGGTGACTCGGGGTCTTGAGTTAGTAGGTCACGGTAACTATGCAGATGGCCAGAGAATCCAAGCAAGAGCCCATTGTTAATTTAATGGAACAAGAAATGGATGACTGAAGTTCATACACTTGAAACAGAACAGGTGCCATGGGTAAGCTCAAGGCCATTACCACAGAGCGAAATGTGAGCCGATAGCACAGTAGAGTAATAAATGTCAGCTACTAAAACAAAACATCAGACCCAAAAGTAGGTTCCTTCCATCTTGCTTGGAACATAGTTCAACTCCATGCCTGGTCCTTCTGAGAGCTTTCCTCTGAGTGGTGACTCAGAAATCCAGGCTGTTTCCACCTGTGGCTCAAACAAGGCTGGGAAGGGGGTGGGAATCTTTCCTCAAAGTCAGGAAAGTGTAGACACAGAAAGTACTGAGGACCTGTCAAGATGCTTTCTAGTTAGTGCTGAGATAAAACCTTCCATTGGACCGACCCCTATCATATGTCTATATCTTAGGGGCAGAAGAGGCCAGGAACCTCACTCTTAAAGTGCACCAGGGAAGGGGACAGGTAGACATCCTGTCACTCACACCACACTGCCACACCTTGGCCTCACTACCAAGCGGCACTTTGACTCTGTGAACTGTCTTTGTTTGGGGGCACTGCAGACAAAAGAAAAGATCATACCAAATAACTGTCGGAAACACAATGCAAGCATGTTTAAAATGCTCAAGACACAAAGAAACACCACTGTGTAATGGATAGGTACATTGTCTCTGGATTCGGGCCATCTGGAGACAGACGCAGTTGGTCCCAGCATAAGGGGCTGAGGACCACCATATTGACAAGCCATTCTATTTTCTGTGTATGTGTCACTCCTTCCCCCATCTGGGAACTTGGGGCCTGTAGCAACAGAGAAAGGCTCAGCCTTCAGATGTTGGAGGCTGGTTGGCTTTGAGTCACTGTTCCTACCTACCCTTAAGGTACTACACCAGTTACTTCGTCTTTCTAAGCAAGCTTACTCATTTGAAAAGTAAGAGTAACCAAGCCAAGGCCAAAGGCATTGCATTTGATTAGAAATACTTGCACCTTGCCTAAGACATAAGGAACACACGGTGAAGTGGCTACAGATATTAACAGAATATAGAGGCTGTATATTTCGCCTCTATTCCACCTTCAGCCAACAAAAATAACTACAGAATTGAATTTTTCTAAAGCAATTTTTAGGCGGTACGGGGGTCAGACAACATAAAGGCAGCACTTTTGGAACGGATGCCTGTGTGTGTGTGTGAGAGAGCTGTCTGTGGGCAAGTAACTTGACAGTTTTTTAAATCAGATCTACTAACCTAGGATGTCAGGACAGTTATGTCCTGAGATGACTGTTACACATAGTTCCGCTCAGGTCACACAGCAGTCGTCAGTACATGTGGATTTAGAATCCCAAGTCGCTCGTAAATGGATCTGTAATTGAAAGGAAAGGCCATCTTACAAGGCATATTTTGCTAGGAGGAACGTTAAGGGTTTCCAGGAACAGTCCAAGAGAACAGTGTTTTTCAGCTTAGACCTTCATTATTCCCAGCCTTCCCTGGGGAATGGCTTCTCCAAGCCTCCATTCAAATGATAATCACTATGCAAAATATCAACTGTCTCCTCATTCAGGAACGTACAGTACACGTCTTAATAAACCATGATGCACCGAAGACATGGAGAATAACAGGATAAACAGGCCTCTCTCTCCAGCTGTCGTGTTGGTTGGTGACAGCAACTGGTATTTCATTGTAAAAGATGCTAATTCCGATCTGAGAGGCGGAGGTGTCAGAGGGGGAATAAAAGGAATTCTTGATTATCTATTTCAGTAACCAGGGTCCCTGGGGATACACTCAGAAACTTCAGATCACACATGGCAGGAATCTTGTGATAAAATATGCATCAAGGAGCTTCGTGATTTATGATAATAAAGAAACGGAAAGTTTCGCCCTCTGTGATAACTATTTTTGCCTGTTTTTCCCCTCTTTTTCTTTTTTCTTTTTACTATTTCTGGAGACCTTTGTCGATGGCATTTGTTGTACTAATTATTACAGCACTCTGTACCTGGACCACCAAGTTATTTCTGTAAGAGTCCTATTGAATTCTCAGGGTCTTGCGATGATACCATTTCAGCAATCATGACTTCCCCAGTGTAAATTTAAGACATCAGAATTACCTTAGGTGCTAGACTAAGCTGGTTGTCAGAGGTAAACAAATAATAATTGTTATTTTAACTTAAATATCATTACTTCATAGTGACCAGCTACAGCGGAGAAGGAGGAGGTGAACTCCTCAGATACACAGCTCGCATCATGAGGGCAGAGGGGAAAGACTAGGAATCAAATCAGAATTCCTCCCACCTGGTTTTGGAATGGACTACTTTTAATTTTAAAATGCTATCCTTTCTATACTGTGGGTATGTGTGTATAGGGTGTTACTGAAATAGTCTTTCTTGGCTTAAATGATATTACGAGTAGATGATAGAATTTAGGCAAAGTTGGGGGAGGTAATAATTTTTTCCCTACAAAATTAAGTTAGCAATTCTAACTCTTCTCTCAGTTTTAACCAATCCTTGAACTCTTCTTCTTTTTTTTTTTTCTTTTTTTCTTTTGTTTTTTTCAAAGTAGGATCTCACTCTAGCCCAAGCTGACCTGGAATACAGTATGTAGTCTCAGGGTGGCCTCGAACTCATGGCGATCCTCCTACCTCTGTCTCCCTAGTGCTGGAATTAAAGGCATTCATCACCACACCTGGCCTGAACTCTTAAATTTTGAAACCAGCAAGTTTTAGAAATCTGTAACATCCAACAACAAAATTCCTAAGACACCAAGGACTATTACTTCTTTTTCTCCTCCTCCTCCTCTTCTTCCTCCTCCTTCTTGTGTGGTGTGTATGTATGATGGGGTGTGTGTGTGTGTGTGTGTGTGTGTGTGTGTGTGTGTGTGTGTGTGTGTGTGTGTGTTGTATGCACATATATGTGTGCAGATGTGCATACCCCAAATGTATGTATACATGCGGAGCCAGAGGAGATAGGTGGCTATCCTGCACCATCAACTTCTGAGGTCTTCCTTGAGAAGGGTCTCTCACTGAACCCAGATGCTATTTTCAGTCAGCCTGGCAGACTCACAAGCCCCTGATCCTCAGGTCTCTGCTCCCGAAAGAACTGGAGTTATAGGTGTTGATGACCATGCCTATTTCCTTGGGTCCTAGGCATTGAACTCAGAGCAAAGCAGGCCCTTTCAGGCCCTCAGGCTTGCACGGGGGTGAGAGGGTGGGCACCCTTGCCCACTGAGCCCTCACCCCAGCCCAGGGCTTACTGCTTTACAAGTTTTCCATCTCATTCATAGAAGCTCTCATTGTTGATGCAAACAAGCCTGCCTACATTCTCGACGTTGCCCCAGCCCCTGAATGCTACACAGAGTAATGCCCAACCCATCTGTTGGAACTGCCCTTCAAACACATAAGGAAGCCAGCCAGCCAGTAAGGCCCCTCCCTCCCCTCCATTCTCCAGAGGTCTGTTAAAACACAGGTCCTACGCAGCAGCTTCCAATGAAGAAATCGTCTCTTCATTGTCTAGAGTACAAAACCCAGAGTTTAAAAAAAAAGAAGATTGATGTGGGGCTGAAGAGATGGCTTAGTGGTTTAGGCAATTTGCCTTCAAGTCATAAGGACCCCAGTTCAATTCCCCAGTGCCCATGTAAAGCCAGATGCACAAGGTGGCACATGTGTCTGGAGTTTATTTCCAGTGGCTTGAGGTCCTGGCATGCTCATTCTCTCTCTCTCTCTCTCTCTCTCTCTCTCTCTCTCTCTCTCTCTCTCTCTCTCTCTCTCTCTCAAATAAATAAATAATAATTTTTTTGAAAAAAGCTTGGCGTCACCCTAGCATCTCCATAATCTACATGCAAGTGACCTGTTGCAGGACACATACTCACGGTTTTCCTTTGTTCCTATACTTTCTGACCCCAGGGCTTCTCTCAGTAAGTGGTGTTCTCTGTTTCTCCATATTGGACTTCTTTTCCACACCTGGCTTTTCTCCAACACCTTCTCAAAATTCCATGGATTGGTGCTCACTTTTTCAGCCCATGGATGCCATCAAAGAGACTGAATTACAATTCTAGTGATTCATGTCCATGTGTCCTTGTCATTTTCTCTGGAAGATGATCAGATCTGCAGTCCACTGGCAGCCTTGCATGGTTTTTAATATGCCACGTCCACCAGCCAGTAAAACAGTGCTTTACATGAACTTGAATGATTATTAACATTCTTCAGGTTTAACAACGATCCCCAGTGTGAGGACTCCATCCCTACTGCACTTGGACCAACACTGTCCACTGCAGTGGTCACCACCCACATCCCGTCTCTCACACGAAAACTTATATTAGTGAAAATTATAAATAAGAACTCCATCCCTCAGTCTCACCAGCCATATTCCCAGCATGCAATCGCCATGGGTGGCAGGTAACTGCCATGCTGGGCCGTATGAAGAGAGAACATTTCTATCCCCGCCAGGGTCAAAGTGGATCAAGACATTGTCCACTATTCCAAGAGGAGGAGTCCTGCCTTCCTGACTACGTTATACTCTCACAGGTCTCCTAGAAGCCTCTGTTAAATCCAAATCCCCAGCTTGTTTCTGAAAGGATGGTTAAACTCCCCTCATAATGTAAAACACAATTCACCTCCACTAAAAAACCCTACCATCATTTACCTTTGCCACTGTATTACACCTGTGCAGTTTACCTGTGTCTGACTTTTAGTGTCTGTCATAGCCACATGCTGCTAGGATGAACCTCCAAACCAGGCACAGTTATGGGAGGGAAGAATTTATTGAAGCTACAGATCCAGGGGAAGTTCCATAATGGTGAAAGAGGCTGAGCCCTTTCACAGGTCCAAGTTGAGAGAGAAATAATACCAGTACCACACACACACACACACACACACACACACACACACACACACACACAAAAAAAAAAAAAAAAAAAAAAAAAAAAAAAAAAATCCAACAGGCAGGGGCCAAGGAGAGAATCCTTCCCCTTTATATAGCCTTAGGGTGGGGTCTTACAACCCTTCCCCAGCCAGACTTGCTTACTCACTATCTCTGGAATTTCTTTCCTGCCCTGCCTACCTTAAGGAAAGATTGTTTCTTGTTTTTCTGAGCCTACATACATCCTGCCCCTTGCTGAGAGGGCTGTCTTCCTGTAAACAACCTTAGAGACCCACCCAAGATTACTAAAAAGGTCAAGCTGACAACAAAACCTAACCATCACACTGTCATAGTGTTGACAAAAAAAGAAAAAAAAAAACTGTTTTCACACCCACCATGACTCAGGGATCTGAGTGGAAGAGGGGGCAGAAAAATTGTAAGAGCCATGGTGGGGGAGAATACCCAGAGATATCACCCACCTCTCAACAGCAACACACAAAAAGAGAGAAAAAAAAACTGTCTATCTCTCATAAAATCCATACCCCCCTATCCCATGGACTGGTCCAGCAAGCCCACTGAGGAGGGCCCCAGTAGGGTGGGGACAGGGAGAAGGAAAAATGGGGGTACCACCATAAGACTTGCTCATGCAATGTTTCTAATTATTGATAATAGATATGAAAAAACAGTTTTATATAAATAAGGTAAATATGGAATTTTCCATCCAAGCTTGGACACTTAGATGTGAGGCTAAGCTGTTACCCCAGCAACAAAAGATCCAAAGACAATGTGCTGAAATCTCTGAAACTGTGAGTTAAAACAACTCTTTCCCTCTTTCACACTATTCCCTCAGATGTCTTGGTCGTAGCAAAGCAGATGGAATGATGCTCTGCAGTTCTCAGTTATAACCAAACCTTTCCTTCCTGAAGTTGTCATGGATTTCTTGGATCTCTACAATGTTTAGCAAGTTTAAAGGTACAAAATGGTTTTATTTATGACTTTAAAAAATATTTTATTTATTCATTTTCAAGGAGAGAGAGAGAGAGAGAGAGAGAGAGAGAGAGAGAGAGAGAGAGAGAACCAGGGCCACCACCTTGTGGGTCTGGCCTATGTGGGTCCTGGGGAATTGAACCTGGGGCCTTTGGCACTAGAGGCAAGTGCCTTAACCACTGAGCCATCTCTCCAGCCCTATTTATGACTTTTAAAGAATGATTTTCCTTGCATAGATTACCATTTTATTAATGTGGAAATTGCACATTTATAATTAGGTACTTATAAGTAAAGTATTATTTGTAAAATCTTATTTCTCTTGGCCCTTGGGTTTTAAAGTGAACATAGTATATTATCACTTAAGAAAATTCTTCTTTGCCTCTACAGTTTGGATATATATATATATATATATATATATATATATATATATATATATATATAAATGGAAACAACTTACTAATCAACAAAGTATGTTATCATTTTACTCCAAGCTTGTACAAAGTCACAGGTAGTTAAGAAACCCAATTCACTCAATGTCCTAAATCCCTTGGTTTTCATAAGGATGACCCTTAAGGCAGGTGGCCTTCAACTAGCTTGGCTGACAGCTCTGGCTAGTGAGCTAATGACCTCTAACAAAGGAAAGAGAAATATAAATACAACAGGGGAGATTTGCAGTGGTCTGGAGAAGCTAGATTATAGACCAGGAGACAGAGTACATCACTGCTAATTAACTCCTGTCATCACACAAACATCCACAGACTACAAGGAGACACCCAAGGATCCCCATGCTGCTGACAGAACCTGGCAGTATTTGCTTCAGAGTGGCCCCAGACACGGAGGAAAGTATCCAAATGCCTGCTAGATAGGACTTCTACTACACCTACTGTTTGAATGCTTGCTGGTACTGTACCAAAATGCACATAGTAAGACTAATTGAAAGAGAACTTCGCCTTCCCTCGCAACAGCCTTCAAACTGGTCTCTCTGCTTCCACCCTCTCTCCCTGCTGTCTAATTGACACACAGCAGCCAGAATACTCTCCAAGAACACACTAGATTATGTCAGTCTTTTGCTGAGAACCGTCCCAGGTGCAATCAGAACTCAAAGCCTTTCTTTACCATAGCAATTCAACTCTGTGTGATCCCTGACCATGTCCACATTCAGCCGCAGGAATGAAAGAGAAACATCATCATCATGGCTTCAACACGTTAACCAACAAAAGATTTCAATGACCGCCATTCAACGAGAGCTTTAGTTTTCTTCTATACCAAGAAGTCAAGAGGTTGCCTGTGCGGGGCTAGCACAGCTGTCCAACAGTTATTAAGAAATCAAATTCCCTCTGCTCCACTTTCCATGAGGCTTTTGTCCTTATAGGTATGAAATGGCTATGCATCTCCAGGCAAGGTGTCAATATTCTCAGCAAAAAAGAAAGGAAGAATAAAAAGCAAGCAAAGAATGCAAATATTGCTTGCTCAATGAATGTGCTTTTAAAAATATTTATTTATTTAACAAAGAGATAGAAGGAGGGAGAGTGAGAGAGAGAGGAGAGAGAGAAAGAGAGAGAGCGAAAGAGAGAGAGAGGGGGCGGGGGGAAGAAGCATCAAGTAGGTTTTGCAACTTGCAACTTTGGTTTCTCCATCACTAAGAAGACTGCTTTGAATTGTTTGTAATACTGGTGAAATCAGCATTGGTTCACATTTTCATTAGTGACTCTGTAATTTGGAAACTGTTTTTTAGAAACGGTCTCATAGCACTTTCTTTATTGTTTTGCTTTTCCAGGTAGAGTCTAGCCCAGACCTGGAATTCACTATGTCATCTCAGGCTGGCCTGAGATCCTCCTACCTCTGCCTCCTGAGTGCTGAGATTAAACATGTGTGCCACCACGCCTGGCACCATGTTCTTTTTGAAAATCCAAGATCACACATTGAATGATTGCTCACAAACAGTTCTAGAAAGCCTTGTTAAGTGGACAGTGATAACATTTAATCTTCACATTCTCTTGGCCTACACATCCATACATCCTTGAATGGAAATACGCTTTTACTGCCTTGAGTTTGGTCCCTGCTTCAGACTTGATAGACATGGTGAGTTTTCCTAACTCTGTCCATTTTTTTTTTGCATAATTCACAATACATTTTGCAGAGTATTATATGGGGACTCATTCTTCCCTACTCTCATGGTTTAACATTTACTGTGTTTAAATCTTCTAAAGATTTTCCCTTTATGTTCATTTGTCTGGCTGGAGGGAAAAGGAGCCTAGAGCGGCAGAAAAAAATTTTTAAAAAGGGAACGAAAGAAGAAAGGAAAAAGTGCTAGGCTTAGAAATCTTTTTCGTTTTCCTTCTTAGACATAAATGCGAACCTGTTCGTGACCAATTTTCTAAGAATTTATTTTTCTCTCCCTCAGGCTTCACTGAATAAAGATAGGAATCATGGATTATCTGAGGAAAGTGGAAGGAAAAAAATAGTGCTAAATTAAGGTGTGTGCCTCTTTGGATGCCTGAGGCTTGGGGGTGGTTAAAAGGAAGCCACACAATTGCCCCATCTTGGAGAATCTCTCTAAAAGGAGCATTTAGCTATACTGAAAAGGAGAGTTAAACATCTGTGGAGAAAAAAAAAAATGGATGTTTCTTAGAGGTGACCCAAAATTGATCTTTCTGGCTTGATTTTAGTGAGCATGTGACATCCATCATCCCTGCTGGGTCCCAGGCACAAACTGCTTCGTGGTAAGTACTGGCTCCATAGGCTGCTGCTCTCCAGGCCTTCAGCATGAGCTCCAAGCACAGAGACCGGACACCGCTTCTTGTAAATTGCAGAACATTGGTAGCAATATCAGAGGAAAGGGCAGTGATCAAGTTTCGGGGTGTGAGAGAATCACCAGAGAGCTTTTGAAAAAAGCAGTCATTTTTTTTGCTTTTCACAAGAAGTCTATCAGACAGAGGTGGAGAGCACGGATGATCTTGGTAAGATAGGGCTAAGATCTGACATTCTAGAGAATTCTAGAGATGAGGGGTGGGGCCTGAAAACCTACCTCTAATGAACTCTGCTGGGCTGGCGGTTTAGATGTAGATGACCTCAATTATTTAGGTGGGGGAAATGGAGGGATACAACTCACGCCTCTCCAATTAAACCTGTTCTCAAAAAAAAAGCTGATAGTGGAAGGAAAAAGAGCATAGATGAATGGATGTTCACTAACATTTAAGGAAGGAATACAAAAGAAGAACCCCCACCCCGAAGTGCCTACAGTCTCTTGAGTCAGGCATAAGTACCCCGTTGCCCCCTGTAAGAGCATTCTGAGGAGGACCAGAAGAGGTGTGCAAAGGCAGAGCTAAGGGGGGCTGTGCCTATGGGGGCAGGGCACTGAGTCAAGCCATGGAAGGGAATGGACAAGAATTTAACCTGGTGACAATGGATGGATCTCAGAATGATTGAGTGAGGTAACCCAGACTCAGAAAGACAAACATCACATACACAGTCTTATCCATGCATTCAAGACTGGAATTTTGGTACACGGGTATTTATGTGCATGTGGATGTATATAGCTCATGAAACTAGAAAGGGGACCACAGAAGGGAGGGGAGAGGTCTCCAGGAGAAGAGGGGAAGTGTCATAGAGTACATGTGACATGAAAGTCCAAAGGGGACTACTTGGGGTGGATGGCACAAGCAGGGGAGGAGGTGGGTTGAGGAGCAGTCTGGGAGGAAGATCAGCTGAAACAATGTATAAAACCGTCATCACGAGAACCAGTGTGCTTGCTGTGTGCTGTATAAAAGCAAATGGACTAGAAAAGAGTCAAAAGGTTTTTACCTGGTGGCTAAAATGAGGACAGTCTAGGGAAAGGAAGGAGGAGTGAGGAAGCACAACCAGGCAGAAGGACCCACCTAATTCCAGCTCCTCTCACCCAAAGGCTGAAGGCAGGGAGAGAAGTGGTGGAAGATGGCATTTCCTAAAGTTGCCCTTGAACTCATACCGGTATTCCTGTCCATACCACTTCCTCTTAATGTTTTAGTTGTGATTTTCAGAACTCATGTCCCACTTGCCACGTTGATGGTAACAGAAGAGAATCGTCTCTGATGTGTGTCTCAGTGTTTCCACGAGTAGCCCAGTCTGAGCTCTATCTCTGTGGGGGTCTGATTCAGGTGTCCCCCATAAATTTATGTATTCCGAATGCTAGGTCCCCAGCTGATGGCAATTTGGAGCCACCTGGAGGCACTGTGGCTTTGAGGGATGACTTAGGGATGGGATCGCCAGCCCTGCTGCTGTTGTCCACCTGACGTTGGCCATGAGGTGATGTCCAGCCTCTGTTTGTGCCATCATTTCCCCTACCATCATGGAGTTTCTCCTGGAGTCTGTAAGCCGAAATAAACAAACCCTTTCCTCCACAAACTGCTTTTGGTCAGGTGCTTTCTGCCAGCAATTCAAAGTTGACTGCAACAACCCCTAACCAGGTTTAGTGCAATTATCATTCAGACAATTTCTATGCCAGTCTCTAGCCTGTCTGGAGGGGTGAACATGAGGATTTCTGTGGCTTTGCCACAGTAAAGTTAGGCTGCATGGTGGTGACAGAACACAGGAGAGTGTCCTGAATATGTGAACCCAAGGACGTTCCCCCACATACCCGACAGGTTGCTTCTTTGTCCCCACAGTCCATGGAAATGGATTTTAAAACAAGGGGACAAATTGTCTTTCTAGAAAATTCATGGTGCTTTGTCTTCTGATCATTAGCTATTCGATTTTGTTTTTATCTTATTTTAGTTTATTTTTTGTTTTGAGTTGCTGTCTAAGTCAGGCAGCCACTGGAATTCATACACGAAAGGAAAATCAAAGCTATTGAACTAAGAACAGAATGTCTTCTGCAGGGTCTTTCTGCACATTCAGTGGTTGAAGGGATAGAAGGATTGTCTGGGGTCACCTCTGTGCCTGCCGGTGCCCATCCTCAAATAGACAAGCACAGATGCTAAGACAGTTTAGTGATGTTTACAGCAGTTAGACAGAGAAATATTTTGTCTATCAAATTTAAATTTCTGAATGGTGTATAGGATCCTTGTGGTAGTTTGAATAATGTCCCCCAATAGAATTTATTATAATTGTGTTTCTTAAATTGTTAATTGTCTCCAGGCTTCTGGCTGGAGGAAGTGTCCCTTTGGCCTATCCTCCTGGGGACTGGCCCTTTCTAAATTGGATGCAAAATACTAGGGATAGATATGCAAAAGAAAAGCCGGAACCCCAGGTCTGGCAGTTCTGCATTTTTGTGAATTATAATGTTATAGTGTGCTTGCTTGCTTGCTTCTAGAGGTGCTATCCCTGTCTCTGCTTGGATCTGTGAAAGGGAGCCAGCCTTTCCTTAACTTCCCCTGGATCTGTTCAATAAATATTTTCCTCCTCCAAATTGTGCCTGGTTTGGAGATTCATCCCAGCAGCGTGTGTCTGACTATGGCAATCGTGTTCACTGGAGTTCACTTCACTTGTCTAGCAAATTGTTTTTATTATATTTTATAAAAGCATCAGAGAATAATAAAAAAATAAAACATGCCCATCCTTCACCACAGATGATGAGATGTCCTGATCTGAGACACACCTGTGGCTTTCCATTATATGGAAATACTATGTTATATTACATTATATTTATATGTTATATTATAATGATAATATTAACTGGCTTCATGTTTTTCAAACAGTTGTTTGGTCTAATAGCAACCCTGCTGATGAATTGTGTCCACATTACAGAAGAATTTCCTCTGTGGGGAGGGCGAGTGAGCTACTCAGAGATGGGCCAACTGAGGAGCAGACCTCAGAAACCCATCTCATTGCAAGAAAGGTTTCCAACTTTTCTCTCTTGTCATAACTTGAAATGTGAAATTCCAGGAAATGTAATAAGACATAACAACATAGGAATAGATGTGTTCACCGTTTTCAAGGTGGTAGATAGAGACTCTTCTCAGCTTCTGTATCCGTCACCTGTACACCTGTTTCCTGTGCTGTCCAGGTTGGAAAACAGAGATGGAAACTATGGATGCTCCTCACTGGCTGATCCAGGACTCCACAGGTGCTACACCTCCTACCCAGCGCCCTTCCCACCTGTCCACTCTGCCTCTCTCTGATGAATTGAGGATGGAATTATTGAGTGGGCCTATGATGTCCAGAGTCCTCCGTGGTGTGAAAGATACAAACAAATCCCAACCCTAGCTGGCAGTGGTTTTACAAACCTGTATGACTAGCATGTGGGAGGTGACAGAATAATTAAAAGTCCAAGGCTAGCCTTAGTTAGATAGTGAGTTCAAGGTTAGCCTGGGCTACATAAATCCGTCTCCAAAACACACACACACACACACCAAAAAAAATGCCAACTCTTTTGCAGCTTATAAATATAGAACATATAGAAAATAGATATAAAATGAGTATATTAAGTATCAAACCAGACAATAATAAGCAGTAGAAAAATGAAAAAGCAGGAAGAGCAGTTTGGGAAGGAA
>PVHP010017601.1:15610-34365 GCA_004024765.1 Zapus hudsonius | reverse complement strand
AACCTTAGGCCGATGGATGAGATCCTGACAAGAGAGGAGCCACCACAGTCATATCAGGGAGGATCCATAGGGAACTCAGCAGACAATGAATGATGAACAAGGGACCTATAACCACAGTCATTCAATCAACACAGGATAGGCCATTGAGACAGGAACCAAGGATTTTCGACACAAGGACCTCTAAGCTCGCAACATTTGTACAGCCTTATTACTCACCCACCACGACTCAGGGAACTGAGCGGAAGAGGGGGCGGAAAGATTGTGAGAGCCGTGGTGGGGGAGACTGTCCGGAGGCATGGCACCCATCAGTAACAACACACTTGGGCCAGGAAGACCGGGATGAGTACTAAGATATACAGGATCCCTTGCCACAAGGACTAATATAGACAGCCCACGGTGGAGGATATACAACTGATCAGGGATGGGGAGGGGGGGAATTGGGGAATTCGGGATAACAACGCATGGTTTGCCCACTAAATAATGTAACTCATTATGGACAATAAATATATATTTTAAAAAAAATTAATATCTTTATTATGAATAAGTATGTACATTGTATGATCAAATTTTGTGAAGGTGTCTCTGTTTCTCTCCTCTCTCTCCCCTACCCACTGTGGTCCTTCCTCAGTGTGCATACTGGATCTGTCCATAGGTTAGAGGGTTATGAACTGTGCCAGAGGTAGCCAGTTTTTCTTTTTTGTTTCTTCCCCTTTGTGCATTGTTGCTGAGGGGGGTGATGTCTCTGGGTATTCTCCCCACAATGGCTCTTACCCCTTCTGCCCCCTCTTCCACTCAGTTTGATTAAACTTTTTTACATGAGCTCCTAGAAAGCAGATCGGTGCTACAGGGGGGCATGTCACTGGGAGCAAATCTGGGAAGTCCAACCCTAAGGTGTGTTTGGGGGCAGATCTGAAGTCCAGTCTAAATGCGTGGAAAGAGCAGATTGAGCTCTGGAGGCTTTGTGATGCTGGCTGTTAGTTTTTCTCTCGCCGGTGGTTCAGTCTTGCTGGTGTTGATGTTTGCTTGCTGTAGTTATTTCTTTCCACTTGGATCTCTCAAAGGGAGACAGACTCTTATCATTGATTGTGTTCCCCTAGACTTTGTAAGCCCAAAATAAACCCATCCTTCCATAAGCTACGTCTGGTTGTATGTTTTTACCAGCAATGGGAAGCTGGTTGTATGTTTTTACCAGCAATGGGAAGCTGACTGCCGCATATATATTTGGTAATTTAAAGTAATGTGGAGCTGGAGAGATTGCACAGTGTTTAAGGCATTTGCCTACAAAGCCTAAAGATCTGGGTCTGATTCCTCAGTACCCAGGTAAAGCCAGATGCACAAAGAGACTCTCTCTCTCTCTTTCTTGCTCTCTCTCTCCATATATATATATGTGTGTGTGTGTGGTAGCTTGAAGTCTCCCACAATGAGACTATATAAACCACATCAATCAGTAAGATCTGCAAGCAATGACTTTTCTTAGAAAGCCTGGTTATTTGCTTAACACTGGCCCAGGTGTTGGATGATTTGAGATCCATCTCAATTACATAACTTTAAAAGAAATTCATTTACGCCATCTGGGCTCAACTGAAAAACGGTAGTCGAATCTATTTCCCAACACGGTAGTTCCTTCATACCCCTGGAACAACACTAGTTCCAAGTACCAAAGTTTTATGGCTGCTCAAGTCCTTTGCATGAAATTCTACAGCACTTACATAGAGTCTATGCATACTGCCATCTATTTTATAGAATCTCTAGATGATTAATAACTGGTGCAATGTAAATTCTTCGTAGTTATACTGCTGTTTTCAGAGAATAACAACAGAAAAATAGTTTACACATGTTTAGTACATATGCTCTTTCTTCAAATGTTTTCAACCCTCTGATGACTGAATCCAAGTGTGTAGAACCCACAGAATACAAAGAGATGATTCCATTATTGAGGAAATGTCCAAGTTGAGTGTGTTGTATACTTTCTGTCCCTTCAAGGGCACACATATTTTCTTGCTTCTGCTATTCCTTCGCAATAGATTCTCATGAAAGACAATGACCTGTTCTTTGTTGATCACATTAATAAATGGCAGCATTTCAAATCTAAACAGCATTTTGAGAGGGTAATTATACTATCCAGTTCCTCTCAAATCATAGCCTGTGTAACTGTCTGTCTATAGAGAAAAGCCTTAAATTTGAGCATGATGAAATTGAAAAGTTTAATATGCCATTTAATTGGATAACAAGGCATACAAAACTAATCACAGTAGAATAAAACATGTTAAGCACTAAATTCTAACTACATTTATAATTGTGCTTGATATGAAAAATGTGTATATGGCAATCTTCTCATGAAGCTTGAGAGAGGAAATCAATGCGATTTAGAATTTGAAGGTCTCAGTTGTTGTGGGATCTCATTAGTATATATTGTATCTTCATATCATTCATTAAATTCTTAAGTTTTGAGCACATTGCTGAGGACCAGAAATCAAAATTAGTGTTGTTTTTGCCGACAGGCTTATCTTGAAAACTGACTGAAATAATACCTTTATAATTATTTAGTTTTATGTAAATAAGTATGTATACATCAATGTAAATAAAAGCATTATTGTGTTACAGCATACCATCAGTAATGTCACGCCTTTTTATTTTTAATAAATAAGTCAGACTCTCCTTAGCTATTTCTGTGCATTGCTTAAATAGAACTCTGCAAAAAGAGAGAGAAAGAAATGACTTCAATGATTCTTCTGTTTTTAAATTGCAAAATTTGGAATATTTTTTTCTTTTTTCTTTGAGTCTGATATAATATCAGAATAAGAATTTGTTTATGAAAAATGGAGCAAACAAATAATTTGAGATTTTCAAGTAAATTGCACAGTGTCAAATGTGTTGAGAGAAATTAATGTCGTGGCCCTTTTAGGAACCAATCAAAAAACCCAATGTTCTAAAGGAAATATGTTTATATCCTAAGGGAATATCTTAATTGGTGATGGTTAGTAGTTCTAATTAATTCTGATCTTCATCTGAATCTACTGACTGAGATACCCATAAGTTTACAAAAAGAATAATATAGGTAAGTGAACAACTTTATCCTAGTTATAAAGTCATAGTATGTTTAGATAAGCATTCCTTTATATATTTTCATTTGTTGAATTTGCATGTATGTGTGTGGTGTATGTGTGTGTGGTGTGTTTGTGTGTATGTGTGGGCATGTGGTGTGTGTGTGTGTGTGTGTGTGTGTGTGTGTGTGTGTGTGTGTGGTGTAGAGAGAGATGCACTCAACTACTGTGGCTGGAAGGTGACATCAAGGATCCTGCCTCATTGCTCCTCTGGCTGGCCTTTGTTTGAAGCCAGAGTCTCTTTGCTGAATCTGGAGTTTGCAGTACTCTGACACGTCTCCCATCTCTGCTCCCCTGCTCAGCGGGAACTGGGGTTACAGATTTCAGAGGCTCACATCCAGCTGTCTGTATAAGATCTGGAGATCTTAATTCTGCTGTTCTCTTGCTCCCTACCCCTGGCATGCTTGGACAAGAAATGCACTTGACCACTGAGCCATCTCTCCAGCCTACAGATAAATATTATTAAAGAGAATTGTTTTCTTAACTTTTAGGTGGCTGCTTTAAATTGAATAGAGGCTCATAGTGCATTGTCACAGACTCTTAAAACCAGATTGTCCAGGGTCAAGTCATAGCTTAGCTTCACGACAAAGTGCAACCTTGGGCAATGTGCCCAGTCTTTCTGAGTCTTAAAGGAGTGCTAACCTCTAGAATGATAACAACAACTGTAACACCCATGCTGTGGAGAGTCTTAGGAGGATTTAGGTATGTACCACTCTGCAAACCACTAAGGTACAATGTACAGCATACACTTTGTTATTTCTTGTGGCTATAATGAGATTCTGGGCATGCTCTAGCAGGTCCCCTCGAAGTAAAGCACACACCCACAATGCCATACAGCTAACACTTACGTCTTATTGTTTATTAGTCTAAAGAAATCGCTCATCACCTATGTAGTCAATGCCTGAAACACACATTGCTAATAGTTTACATATGTGACCTAATAATCTTCCCAAATACCTGTAATATAAACATATCGTTGGCCTCGTTAGGCAGAAGGAAAGGACTTTAAGTAACTCGATCATAGTCAAGTACTTTGTCTATGTAAAACTAATATTTGAGCTCAGGTCAATACTCATGCATTTAAAGTATGATGATGAAATCCTGACCTGTGGGAGCAGGAATAGCTGGAAGTGGTAAGAGAAATTTACTTGGAGCATGAAATTGTTTTGCATTTTTGTTGTCATAGTGGACTCATGGCTAATATATATATATATTTTTTAATTTTTCAAAGAGTTCACTTAAAGGGGCTGGAGAAATGGCTCAGCAGTTAAGGCACTTGCCTGCTAAGTCTAACAACCCAGTACCCACATAAAGTCAGATGCACAGTGACACATGCATCTGGAGTTCATTTGCAAAGGCCCTACTGCCATTCTCTCTCTCCCTCTCTCTGTCTCTCTCGCTCTCTCTCTCTGCTTGCAAATAATTAAATAAAAATTTAAAACAGGAATTTTAAAAAAGAGTTCACTTAAAATTTATGCCCTCCTTTCATCAAACTGTACACAAAAAATCTATTCATTTACAACAAATCCCTCACACCTTCATGCTCACTATCTTTCTTGGACATTCTTACACGTAGGAAATCCTAACAATGATTCAAAGCACTTGTTCTCTGGCTGTTTTATTATTGTGGTTACATTGACTTTGTGCTATATGTTTATTTATATTCTCAATGTTTTTCAAGTTTTATGGATTGCCCATACAGCTTGGATTTCCCAACAGCATAAAAACATATGTGTCATTTCTTTTCTTCTACAGAAGAGCCTAATTAGATATAAATTCAAAGTGAAAGATGGTCTATGGGGGAGGGGAAGACCACTGTGTAATTTTGGCTTGTATGTTTCCAGTCAAGTCTATCTTTCCATAACTGCTAAGCCAAGGCTCAGAAGCAAATACTTTTATATTTTATAAAACCAATACTATTATTTTGGGAGTGAATATAATGTATAATAGCTAATGAATATTTTCAATTATTTTCTTTCTTACTATGTCACTTAAAATGATAAGGTCTCTCTCTCTCTCACACACACACACAGTATGGGAGTTATCTTGATAGGTGCTATAATTCATCATCATTCCCCCCTTCCTTATAAAATAATAAAACAAAGATGCTCCAATTTTGAGTGTGGTCCTGATCAAAGTATATAAAAGTGTTCACTAAGCTTTGGGCCTCTTTTTAATCAGTGGATAGCCAGATGGCCACACTCTCTGAAAACCAAATGCAGCATTGGGCTTCACTTTTGTGCATCTGTAAACTTCACTATATTGTGTAAGAATAGCAGCATAATAAGCAAAAAGTGAAGCATGTATAAAATACTCCTTTGACAAAATACATAAGGCTTTGCCTCCATGAAAAAGGACCTTCACTAGACAAAGAGAAAGCATCCTATACCATCTGTAGCTATATTTTAAGGTCTGTGAGATTTGACGTTTGTTTTTGGGAGCAGTCTGTGTATGCACACATGAGTGTCTTTCAAATGACTAGACCAAGTAACGAGGAATGCATTCTCATTGACTTGGATACATTGGTGAGAGCACGATTTTAGTGGATGAAATTTCATCCTGAACCCGAGTTTAATTCCCCAGGGCCCATGTTAAGCCAGATGTGCAAAAAAGATCACATGTATGTGGAGTTCATTTGTGGCAGCTGGAGGTCATGGTGTGTCCGTTTCCTCTCTGTCACTGTCTGTCTGTCTGTCTCTCTGTTTACAAATAAATAAATAAAAATATTTTTTAAAAATTATCAGTACAAATCCCCACTATTTTGAGGCAACAACTTGAGGTTTAGGCTATAAATTGCCCATAGGTATTTTGTCTCAGAAATTTTACAAGGAACAGAAGAATTATTAGCTTAGGTTAATGAATGTCTCTATATGTTCAGGCTAAGAGGGGGATGGCCATTTGTAACCCCGACATTTGAAGTAAGGACACTCTCTGAGGTGTTAGGTGTTATCCATGCTCAGATTTCGGCTGCATCCCTGAAGAGATCACTTAAATGTGGCCATCAAGAGCCATCTTACCTGGTTTGCAATTACCACCACCTTTTATAGTGTGCTTTCTAAGTTCTGTCATTTCTAACATTTCATAGTCAAAATTAAAGTGCAACAAGCCAGGATAGCCTTGGCATGATTGTAGAATTATACAATTAAAGAAGAGTTGGTATGGGATAGTTGTGAGACACCCAAAAGGTGTTTCTTTTCTTTCTTATAAAGAAATTAGCCAATACCATAAGACTTGAAAATGTCTGAGAACCCCTACAGAAAGTCATCATCACCATATAACAAGTCAAAAACAACTGGCTACCTCTTGTGCAAGTCATAACCTTCTACCCCATGGACTGATCCAGTATGCTCACCAAGAAGTGTCCCCAGTGGGTTGGGGAGTGTGAGGAGGGAAATGGGTGTACCACCACAAGATTTGCTCATACAATGTATCTAATTATTGAAAATAAAGATGCTTAAGAAATAGGGTCTTATCTTAGGCTGCAGAAATCACACAGTGTCATCAAACAACACCAACAGACCCTGCTAGATCCAGAATGGTAACCAGCTCCCAGATGGTAGCATGTGTAACACTGAAAGGTATTGCATGAGCTGCCAGGGGAAATTGACCAATGATATTTGGAGAAAGCAGAGGACACTGATATACAATATAGACAATTGTCACAAGCTGTATGGAAGAGACCATCAAGTCAAGAAATGCTCATCTGTGCAATAGTGTCTCTAAACTTAAGTGGGTAATCAACAGCTTACTGATTGGCTAAGAGATCCACTTAACTGTTCTAAGGAACCCTTAACTGGAACTGGGATCTATGGCAAAATCCTATGGGGACCAAGATCTCTGGCTCCTAGGGGAAATTCCCACTACCAGAGAGCTACAGAGAGGCTACTATGCTCATTAGGAGCTGGCTAAAATAGCAATGTTGTCTCATTTAACCTATATTGATCTCACTCTCCGATGGAGATTCTGTTTGTATTTTTCAGAAGGCAGTAAGAGAGCTGGGGACAACCCGATTTCACCTAGAAGACATTGGATGATGACTGACATCCTGGCAGGAGACAAACCACCCCCGGCCTTCTCACAGGGCCCAAATGAAACCTATGAGAAAGTGACGAGACAAACAGGAGACCAATAACCACAGCAAGTCTGATAACCCATGAAAGGTCAATGGAGACAGACACCAATGATACCCAACACAACCCAGGACAAAGATCCAGAGATACTTAAGACCTCAACAACAAAGCAGACTTAAAACCCACCCACTCTGACTCAGGGAACTGAGTGGAAGAGGGGTGGAAAGAATATAAGAGCCAGAGACATTGCCCCTTTCAGCAACAACACACAAAGGGGGAAGAAAACAAAGAAAGACTGGCTACCTCTGGTGCTGTTCATAAACCCTATCCTATGCACAGATCCAGTATGCACACCGAGGAAGGACCCCAGTGGATAGGAAACAGAGACAGGGAAATGGAGAAGCATTCACAAGATTTGCTCATACAAAGTATATAATTATTCATAACAAAGATATTTAAAAAATAAGATGCTTTAAAAAAAGACAACTATGCTCTTTCTTCCCAGAAATTCTAAAGAAAAATGAATTGTGAAGGACTTGAAAATAATGCTAGGTTATAGCTCTGCACAAATAAATATGTTAATATATATTTCCATTAAAAAATACTCATTACATACTTTACTATTTGAACATGTCACGTGTTGGTCATATTCCCATCAGGTTATACTCTTATATAACTTCTCCTCAGACCCCATTCCACTGAGGGCCCCCTCAGTAGGGTTACTGGTATTCACTGGGGGGGGGGGGTCATCAATACGTTAGTCTTTGTGGAATGGAACAATGCCTCATGATACCTCTTTGTACCCCGTGTCTCTTACAATCTTTCTGCCTCCTCTTCTGCAATGTTCCCCAAGCCTTGGCAGGTGTTATGTCCATTTTTGTTTATTTAGAAAAAAATTCAAGACTTGTACACCACTTTAATCTCTCAAGGACAGAATGCACGATCTAACTATTCTAAGACGCTGGTCTTGAAGGGGTTAAGATCTAGGGCTGCTCTGAAGCAGCAAGAGGGGCCATCTGTGAAGGAGTGGTTTCTTATGTGGGATATTCAAACAGAAATTGGGTTCATGCTATAGCGTTTACTCAAAATATAAAGTGTCAGCATTGCCACCGTTTTATTTTTATGACATGTCATCTGACAAGAAAATCACATCCTTTCAACTGACTGATGAATGAGCATTTGAGCCATGCAAATGCATTTTCCATTTGTTCTTTATATTTCTTTATTATTTCAAGTGAAATTGGTTTTGGTGCCCTCAATATAAACCACATAGATTTCATCCAGAAAGAAAGTAAAAAAAAAAAAAAAAAAAACCTTCATGTGTTCAGTGTCAATTTATATTTTAAAGGCACCAATAAACCCCTAAAGGCCTATTATCTTCATAAAGAAGTTGAGAACCTGTTTGTGCAAGGCATTACATTCTCGGTTTGAACTCGCTTATAATCTGGTTAGGGAGGCAAGGAAAAACAACACTACATAATGGGGCACTGTAGCATGTGCTAAACATATTCATTTAACTTTCAAAGGCATTCAAAATAAATTCATTTCCCTTCTGAAGTATGGAAAAAGAAGCATGCTGGGCACTGAGGAAGATAAATTTTTTTAAAGGAAATAAAAAAAATGGTCCTTTCTTCTAAGGAGTTCTTGTATAGTGAGAAAATCCATAGGGAATTTGAGTTTAACGTGATGTAGGACAGAAATAATACAGTAAGCCTCTGCCCTTCTCCATGGCTTTGCTTTATGTGGTTTCAGGAAGCCATGGTCAGCTGTCATCCAAGATGTTTTCATTTGTCTTGACTCTGTCAAGAAATAGCATTCATATAATGTTTATTTTAATAAATGTTATAGAATTATTTGATTAATTATTAATCATTGTGTCTTACATAAATTAAGCTTTGCTATAGGTGTGCATCGATAGAAGAAATCATGTATGTATAGTTCAATACTCTCTGTAGCTTCAGACATTCATTGAAGGATTTTGAGAGTATCCCTCAAAAATAAAAGTGACTCTAGCCAGGTATGGTGGTGTATACCTTTAATCCCAGCACTCTAGAGACAGAGGTAGGAGGATCACCATGAGTTCAAGGTCAGCCTGAGAGTACATAGTGAATTCCAGGTCAACATGGGCTTGAGTGAGACCCTGCCTAGAAAAAAAAAGTGACTATATATGGGCCATATATTGATCTTCAGAATAAAACAAAAATTAGTATTATTGCACTCCATTGAAATTCCTTGTCCAATATGTTATATCTACTTGATATGAAAACTAAGCTGATTGGATCACAGCATTGACTTGTAATATTTATTAAACTTCATCTATGTACTGGGCATGATATTGACACTTTGCACAACCTTATCCAGTCTTAGCTCCTATGTGTATCTGTAATCACACTGCAGCTCTCCCAGCAGACTCATTCCTTTAGGGACATGCAACTCTCGAAGAATAGCACATAATGTTACTTTCTTGGAAAATCAAAAAGGTGCCACAGAGTATGAGAATGGTCCATGGAAAAAAAGAATTAAGGTGTTTGTTCTTGGCTGGGAATAGAGCTCATCAGTAGAGCATTGACCAGGTTCAGGGTTCCATATTCAATCCCCATTGGATAAAACACACAAGCCTGAAAATGTAAGTTCAATAATATCATGTGATGGTTTGGTCCAGGTGTCTCCCACTAATGAATTTGTTCTGAATGCTTGTTCCCCAGCTGATGGCAGTTTGATTATTGGAACCTTGTTGAAGGTGTATTGATGGGGGGGGGGGCTTATGGGTGATCTAGCCAGCTTCCCCTCCCCAGTGTTTGGCACACTCTCCTGCTGCTGTTGTCCACCTGATGTTGGCCAGGAGGTGATGTTCACCCTCTGCTCATGCCATCGTTTCCCCTGCCATGGTGGATCATCCCCTTGAGTCTGTAAGCCAAAATAAACCCTTTCCTCCACAAGGTGCTTTTGGTTGTTTTGTATGTGTTTTTTTTTTTTTCTGCAGCAACAAGAAAACTCACTACAACACACCAGAAGCTACAAAGCCAGACACATAGCACAAGTGTCTATAATCCCAATGAGCCTACAAAAAGAGAGATCAGGAGGATATAGGAAAATCTGGAAGCTCGCAGATCAGCTGGCCTATGAACTCATCTTCAAACAATGAGTGAGACCCTGCTTCAAATAAGGTGGAAGGTGAGGAGCAACACTCATGGTTATCTACCATATTTAGGTTACATGAACCCACATTCAAACACACAAACACACCCATGTGCATACCTACACATACAATTTTTAAAAAATCATTCTAAACCCTTCAGAAATATGTCAATATTCTGTACAGGTTAGGAGTCTCTAGGCTTTGGTGTAAGCAGGGTTGAGATGGCATTTGAGTTGCTCTCTGGGGGGAAAAAAGGTGGAGTAAAGGTGATTCATGTTAAGAACATTCCAGAGAAACAAGGTATTGGAAAGAAAGGAAGGGTCCAAAATGTTTAGCAGTTTTATAAGAAATTTTTTTAGTTTGAATCTGCTCATCGCATGCCTCAGTTTTCTCAGCCATAAAATAGAAAACTGTTGATTCCATAATGATTTGTAAGATTCAACGGAAGCTTCCCACATGCAAGAACTTAATAGAACAATAGCAGTGGTAACTGGTTAAATGAGTCTACTGCTAACAGACCCGTCATCATGAGGAAATATCTGCGAACATGGCTGATTGTGACCCTGTTTCTTGAAGAACATGAAAATAGATGGCTTAAACGTCCTAAAATCTGTGAGTCTGTATTGATATGTATTTGTTCTGTTTACAAAACTGTCACCATTTAGGGCATAGAGCAATTGGAACTGCTGAGGGGATACTTGACATTTTGGGGGAGATTAAAATAAGCCAATCATTCTTAGGTGCACAATGGGTCTCCTTCCACCCTTTGGGGAATAGCCATCCTCTCCAAGGCTTGCGGCACAGAACTCAGACACAGGGGGTTGGAGAAGGAAACCCTAAGGTTTCAGAAAAGAGCTTTTAAGGGGGGGGGGACCACAACAAATTTTTCAATCATTCTTCATGGGAAGCTACTTGCTTATCCACGGGTCCATGAGTACTTTCAAATTTAACAAACAGATCATTCCTGTGAGTTCCTCATTCTTTTAAGTAAAGCTGGTCAGCTCCACTTCAATGTGGCTGGTCTCTCTATAATCTTTTCTGTAGGCAAGACCACCTGATTTTAAGTGAATGCACTGTGTGCATATACATATGCCCACCCCACCCCCCCACATATGCAAAAAAACACCCTTTATCATTGTAATTGATTTCATTTATATTTTCTTCTCCCGCTCTGACTCTGGATGATAAAGTCAGCATATGTTGCAGTCAGCTTTCTAGTTGCTGCACAGAAAGAACCCAAGCAGAAGTGGCTTGTGGATAAATGGGTTTATTAGGCTTACGAACTTGAGGGAAGACTCCATCCTGGCAGGGAAAATGATGGCATGAGCAGAGGGTGGACATCACCTCCACCACAGCACTGCAAACAGTGGCAGGAAGGTGTGCCAAACTCTGGCAAGGGGAAGCTGGTTTATAACCCCATAAACCCACCCCCAACAACACAGCTCCAGCGAGGTTGTAAAACCCAAACTGCCTTCAGCAGTTTCAGATGGATCACTGAGGACACAGTCATTTGTTTGTGGGGACATCTGCATCAAACCAGGACAGCATATAAATATCTAATTCACATTTTAATTTCTTACATTTCTGAAACCTGTCATACAACACATCCTCAACACATGCCCATAAATCTCAATTGTGTTCCTTCACCTACTTCCTATTGGAATCCTAATCTATTGCTAGAATGTGAACATAGCTTTTCAACAAATCTCAAATTCACATAGGCAGGTGTGGTTCACCTGGTAAAGTGAGCAATGTCTTCCTGGGGTAAGTTCTTATATAACCACTAGTGAGATCCAGTGAGTGAAGGCATCACCTTTCACCCACATTTCTTGCTTTTGGGGGGGTGGCTGGCGTGGTGTACGCCTATATGCACGTTCCCACGGCACACTGTGTGCTCACTGAGATCAGGTGATCTCACCTGCAGTATCTGGAGAGAATGGAGGTCTCACTCCATTGCTCGTGCCTACTAATACTTGAACCAGAGTCTCTTATTAATCCCCAAGTTTATGATTCTCTGGTTTCTGCTCCCCACAGGGCTGGATTTATAGATGATAGCGGCCACCCACACCCAGCTATTTATGTGGCTTCTGGGGGGTCTCTTCAGGCCCCCATCATTGCACAGGAACTGCTCTTCACTTCTGGGCCCTCACCCATATCACAATCAGCACTCTGAGCCCTATGGTGAAGCTCTCCTGACTGGTTTTCTTAATTTCCCAGACAGCTCCAAGCCACACCCCCCAGACCAATGGCTCTGGAGGCTGGCTAGGGACTTTTCATGCTCCCCTACTCGCTTTCCAGGATCTGTATCCCTGAGAGACTTCCATGGTTTCAATTTTCATACTAAGTTAGACAATGCCCATGGGCTTTCAAGTTCTAGAATAAAACTGTAAAAGAACCCAAGAGATACTGACCAGATCTGTGCTGTTACAGGTGGTACATTTATCATAGATTTCAGGTCAAAAGGATAAAGAAAGCAGAGTGGAGATGGAAATAAGCGATGCCTTTAGTTTTGGGCTGAAGAACTAACAATTCCCATGTCATGCATGAAGCTGCAGGGTGCATTGAGAGAAGAACTCAGAATAGTCAATAATAAGTAGGAGTGGGGAGAGCAGAGAATGGGTCAGGGTGTCCTCACATAAAGCCATCAAAGGGATCCCC
This sequence comes from Zapus hudsonius, assembly GCA_004024765.1. Taxonomy (NCBI): domain Eukaryota; kingdom Metazoa; phylum Chordata; class Mammalia; order Rodentia; family Dipodidae; genus Zapus; species Zapus hudsonius. Next base: position 21,394 of record PVHP010017601.1, on the reverse strand, counting down.
TGGGACACTAAACACTCTATTTGATGGGAACAGCCCTGATCTAAGAATACTGACTCTTGGAGTTTTCTTATTCAGAAGTGGAAAAACTCCTTCCAGGAACAGAACCTGAGAAACAGAACTAACTCCTATCCAGAACTGAGCTAGCTGGAAAGGAAGAGAAGTTGAGATTAAGCCATTAGCAAACCTGCTGCATCTGCTGTCAACTCATTGCCATTCTGATCTCCCTGAGACTGTGGCTTCCTATGCACACAGGTACTCATTGACACTTTTGTTGATCAGTCCAAAACCAGTAACTAGTGAATATGTAGTACATTGTATGAGCAAAGTGTAAGAAACTTTCAATTTCAAACAACCCTCAAGCATTTGTTAAAGGAATGGATTTAGGGACCCTGTTGATCCAGAACACACATACACTGATTACAAATGAAACCACGTTAAGGAAACTTGTTGTCTTCAACTTGACTATGAGCCCTTGAGTGCAATGGGCAGCACTTCTTCTGTATGGATCCTTGATCTAAGTCCAATTGGGTCACTGTGGAAATTGAGCATAAAGCATATTTTACGATCAGTCAGCATCTCTAAACATTGCTTGTCAATATTGGTCATCGCTGTTGTTCAGGCCAAAGGTTCACCAAGGCAGAGAAAACCTAGTCACATTGCTTTATCCATGTAGAATAGACAGTTGTAAGATTATCTTTAGGGCAAATTACAAGTAAGGACTGTAGCATCACACAGCAATAATCTCAGAAAAGTTATTTGTAAGGACCATAAGAAATATCCCCAGTTTCTTCCCATAGTTCCTTCTTAGAGTTCATTCTCACAGTTTGTTCGTAGAGTTATCCCCCAGTCCATCCCCACAGGTACTGTAATTGTTTAGTAGCCAAAGGACAAAATAAATATGCAAGGCTTAAAATGATAAATAAAGCAAGAACAGCACAGACACATTATTTAGAAATACGAATTTGATCACTTAAACAGCAAATATAGAAATGTGTGGAAATGGATAGCTATAATTAGTTCCTAGGGGACAGCATCAGGAAATGAATTGAGGGAGATCAGAAAGGCTCATGTTTCCTTACCACACACACACTTCCGTCATGACTGAATATTTCATCCTACGTGGATATATCTGCTAGAGCTGCCATAACCAATTAATTCAGACTGTGGGGCTGAAATCTTTTGGAGGCCAAAAGTCATGATCAGGATAGAAGCAGGATTAATGCCCTCTGCTTGTTTGCAGATGGCTGCCTTCTGGCCGAGAAATCACAAAGCCTTTCCTCTATTTGTGCCCATGGCTGGTGTCTCCTCCACTTCTGATGTGATCATCCCTCTGCCATTCCTATGAGAATTTTGAGATGTGGATCCTGTCTTTATACCTCAAATATCCATAATTACCATGGCATTAAATGATCTATCTCTAAATATATTCACATTGGGTATCAGGGATTCAAAACAAGAACTTGATGGGAGGACATTTGAGTTCACAATTTGCAATCAGAATTTATTCAATATGGATAATTATTGAATTTAACTTAAGAAATAACTTGCCTCTAGGGTGGATGAGTGAGATGGGATCTTGTGTGTTTGCATATTCAGTCCATTCATTTGTGTATTATTTCATTCTGTTTATCTGGTGGAAAGTATTCTGTATATATATATTTAATTCACTATAAGAATAAAAAGCATAACAGCCCTGAGATCCCGTCTCCTGACATGATCTGCACAGAAAGCTTCACTGTCCCATGGCCTTCCAACCAGAACAGGGAAAATGGCTATGTGTAAACTTCATCAATCCATGGCAAATCTTGGCATTTCCTGTCCTCTGTCATGAGTTCGTTCAGACGTTTTTTCCTCTTCGGTGTCATTTTATTGTCATTGGTATACTGTGGAGGTTTACACAAAGGAAGCTCTTGCATATAGGTGAGGAACTGAGGGAGAAAAAAAATCAAGAGGGGAGAGATAACAAAACGAATGAAAGAAATTTCTCTAGGATATAATCCCATTTTACAATTTTCTCCCCTGTTCCAAAGCACTAATCTAAAACTCAGTACAGTTCATGGTTAGGCAACTGGATCTTTGAAGTGGACCCAGGAGACTCTGTTTTAAGGATTACTTAGACAGCCAAATAATAACAACGCTGAAGTGCAGGATCCAAAATCAATCATTCAACATTCAGCAAATACAAATAAATAAGCAAGGGGGTGGGGAGTTAAAGCAGAGACAAGGGATCAATGCTAATAAAATGCAAAATGAAATTGGCAATAAACCCTAGGGTCTAGTTAGACCCTAAGCAAATCTTATGTACAATTGGCCTGTGGTTGGATGATTCTGAACACAGAGTGACAGTTCTATGGCACCCGAGGAGGGGAGAAGAGAGAGCAAAGATCTGAACCTTTCAAACACAGGGGAATTGCTGGGTTACATTTGATGCCCTATTATAGTGTAGAAATGTCAGCTCCGTGTGATTCAGCAAAGCTTAGCATGTACGGATGTATTTGCATTCAAGTAATACTGACCCCTTGGTCTTGGTATCAGCTTCATTTTTAATTCTGAGTTTAGAGTATTCGAAGATGACTGCATACTGTATAAAGGGGAGGCTTTATTTAAAATTTAAATATTTATAGTGTTTGTCAGTTCAGTGCACACCGAAGACATTGAACTGACTTCAAAAGTCTAGCCCACAAACTGAGCTGACTGCTGGGAAGGCATTTATTTTTAATATAGCACAAAACATAATATGATGTTCCCATTGTTTGTTTTGCTGTGATTATAAAGTATGTTCATTTCACTTGAACCAGCATATGACAGTTATTATAGCTTCAAGCTATCACTCAAATATTCAAGGTCATTTTTTAAGTTTGCCCCAGTGCTACGAGCTATGGGGGCAGCAGCCAATGGCTTTACAATGAATGTCATCCTCGGAGGCAAGTTTTCTATATATTCTTAAATTACATAACAATACAAATAAAACTGCAAGTTCATTTAAGATAAAGCACCAACCAATTACGCTGTCTTTCTTATTGTGTTTACTATTATAATAATCAAGGAAGAGTTAAGGGAAACTATATCAGAAATAGGAAAATAAGGAAATTTGAGCTTTTTCATTTTAAACCTAGAATCAAATAATACTGGCCCCATAGTAAATATTCTGAAACTTTAGGGGTCCAGGAGGTATCAAACCTAAGCAGGCTGGTCTCTGTATTTCTTTATTTTTTATCATCCATAATTAGATACATTGAATGAGCAAATAATGAGTTGGTATCCCCATTTCCCCAATTTCCCTCTTCCCTGTCCCCAATCGGTTGGATATCCTCCTCCGTGGGCAGCAAGAGTTCTATGGATCCTACAATCCTATCAATGAGCCTCAGGCTGATAGATGACATCCGGGCAAGAGATGAGCCACACCAGTTCTTCCATGAAGGATCCAGATAGAACCCAGGAAAGAGTGGTGGGATAAGCAAGAGACTCACAACCACAGCCAGTCAGTCAGCACAGGATGAGCCAGTGACACAGACACCAACGATTTCAAAACAACCTAAAGCAGAAGTACAGAGACCCCCCCCCCCACCTAAGATCTGTATTTCTTGAGAGACATCACTGTGTCATTTCTGTAGCACAGCAGTGGTGGTTTTTTGTTTTGTTTTTGTTTTGTTGTTGTTGTTGTTTTGAGATCCCAGGCCTCTCTGCAGGGAGCCCCCTCCCCTGCATGGTTTCCTGCAGTCTTGGGTCTGTTAAAGGAAGCCCTCTCCTCCATGGGGGTGGAGACTATTGGATATCCATAGCTATGCCTACAGTCAACCAAGGTCCTCAAACAAAATATGTGCCCTGGGCTTGTGAGGCTGTATCAGGACAGGCACCCACTGTGGCTGGAACACTGGACCTCAACATCCTGCCCCCTGTCATTTCAATATCTGCTTGGTGTTCTGTGTAGACTCAGACATTTCTGTTTGTTTAATTTTACTTCAAAGCATTTACTGCCTTTTCTTGAAATGCTGTCATCAGAGAAGCAACAGTGGTTTAAAGCTACTAAAGAAAGGATAGTGGTCCTTCCAGAAAACCACTGGGTTCCTAGGAAAAGTCCATCTATACCACTACCACCACACGCGCACACACACACGCACACACACATACGCATACACACACACACACACACAAATGCACACACACAAAAATGTACACGCACACAAATGCACACACACACAAATGCAAATGCACACAAATTTCACACACCATGGTTTTATTTGAGGAGTAATTTTGAGAATAACAGCAAGTTTGTCTAAACTAGGCCTGTCACTTGTCGTACACTTGCAAATCTGAGGAGACACTTAGTTCCCAAAGCAGTGGCCCATAGTGACCATACTTGTGTTCCAGCTCTTGAAAGCCTAGGGTGGCAGCATTGATGTGAGTTAGAAGCCAAGACGGATGCACATAGGAAGTTTGAGGCCAGCCTGGTCCATGGTGCACACCTATCTCCTCCCCACAAAAAAAGACTTAGAAAAGTACAAGAAGGTTAAAATCATAAAGTTATAACTATTGAAAATGTTACAGATACATTTATAAGAATGAACCCATCATCAATGATTCTAGTATCTGAAAAGTACTACCTTCTGTACCCCACACCCATGTTTCAGGTAGAAAATCTCAACTCTTGATATCAAATTAAATCTTCTTATCAAGTTGGAAAAAAGAAGAGATTCAGCAAGAGATCAATCAAGGAGGGTGTTGTGGTCAGCTTCTTAGTTGCTGTGCAGGAAGAACCCAAACAAAAGCGGCTTATGGAGGAATAGGTTTATTTGGCTTACGGACTCAAGGGGAGACTCCATCCTGGCAGGGAAAATGATGGCATGAGCAGAAGGCTGGACATCACCTCTGCCACAGCTCTGCAAACAGCGGCAGGAAGGCGTGCCAAACACTGGCAAGGGGAAGCTGGCTTATAACCCCATAAACCCACCCCCAACAACACAGCTCTAATGAGGTTCTAATTCCCGAATTGCCATCAGCTGAGGCTCGATCTATCAGAACACATTCATTTGTTTGTGGGGACACCTGGATCAAACCATGACAGTACATCCCTGGCCCCCACGAACTAATAATCATACATGACGTAAATACAATGTGTTCAGCTCAACTCTTAAGTCCCCGCAGCTTTCAACTGAGCCATAATACCAAAAATAAACCTGTAATGGCACAGAACATTCACAATGCAAAACATGAGGCACAGCAAAAACAGATTGACCAATACAATACAAGATTTTAAACAAACAGGGCACCATCAATGGTACCGCTTACCATCACCCCAAATGACCCATTAGCCAAGTTTTTGCTTCCTGTCCCTGCAACGAAATGCTCCGCTAGCCTAGAAGTCTTGGCTCCAGAGGGGGGAGTGCTTTTGCCAGGAGGCACAGAGAACATCCCATTAAACTGGAAGCTAAGACTCCCCTCTGGCCACTTTGGGCTCCTGATGCCCTCCAGTCAACAGGCCAAGAAAGGAATTACAATGTTAACAGGAATGATTGATCCAGACTACCAGGGAGAAATTGGACTGCTCCTCCACAATGGAGGCAAGGAAGAATATGTTTGGAGTACAGGAGACTCTATCGGGCGCCTCTTGGTGTTACCATGCCCTGTTATCAAAGTCAATGGGAAACTACAACACCCCAATCAAAGCAATGTGAAAAATGGCTCAGATCCATCAGGAATGAAAGTATGGGTCACCCCTCCAGGTAAAGAACCAAGACCTGCTGAGGTGCTTGCTGAAGGTGGAGGAAATACAGAATGGGTAGT
>PVHP010017601.1:0-15510 GCA_004024765.1 Zapus hudsonius | reverse complement strand
TTTGTTTGTTTTGTATTACTTGCTAAGAATGTTTGCCCATGTGTATACCAATACCTTTGTTTTTCCTCTATTATGTAATTAATACTGATTGAGATTATATCAGTAATCAATGTTGAATTTATATTATTAGATATTAGACTAAGCATTCCTCAAGAGACCTGCCTTATGTTGGGGAAGATTATGCGTTTCCGGTTGTACGTGGGATAGTTATATCATGTTAGGCGGAATCATGAGATTACTGTCTCCATTTGGATATTAAGATGTAAGAAGATATGATTTGATGTCAAGTTGACAAGGGGTGGACTTGTGATGGTTAAGTTTGTCAACTTGAGCTAATCCATAATAATCTTGGGTGGATCCCTGAGCTTGCCTGCAGAAAGGATTGACAAATACCTTTTGGGATTTCGGAGAAGACTTGTGATGGTTAAATTTGTCAATTTGAGCTAATCTATAGTAATCCTGGGTGGGCCTTCCAGAAGGAGACTAATATAAGGAAACTTAAGGGGAAGGAGACACTCTTCCTTCCTCCCCTGGCTGCTGGTGCTGGTTTGTGACTTGCCCTCGCATCCTGCTCTCCTACCCTTCCTGGACATCGAAACCCAGTTTCCTTGGCCTCACATCGTGGACTGAAGAGCAGCTGCTCCCCAGGGATTCATCAGGCCTTTTGAGCTGGATTGGGACTGCTGAGACATCCATCTATGTGGACTGAACAGCTACTGGTTCCTTACCTGTGGGCCTACAGACTGCTACTATTGGACTGTCGTAAGCTATCCCAATAAATTCCTTTTTTTATATCCACTCTATCAACTCTGTTTCTTCTAGAGAACCCTGACTAATACAGAAGTTGGCACCAGTAAAGGGAGAGTGGTGGGTGGGGGTTATAATCATATTACATTGTCTATAGGAATGGAAGTGGTCAATAAAAAGTTCAAAAAATTAAAAATAAATATTTAAAAAATCAAAAATCTATTCCACAGACAGCTTGAGCCCAGACCAGTCAGCTTCCTCTTTGGCTTACCTGAGGTGGGAAACAGAAAATACTACCAAGAGTTTTAGACATGAGGAGAAGGAAAATTGCTCTTCTTCTTGGCTGGCCAGGGCAGACTCCAGAATCTTCAGGAATCTTCTCCCATGTGGGCCTTTTCCCCACTCATGGCAGGAGCTCTGTACTTTCTCCTCTTTCCTTCTCATAAGATGTTTTTCCAGGTCCACCAAGTGGGCCAAGCTCAGACCACATGGAGGTGAAGGGCTCAAAGATTTATTCCAAAGACTCTCCCTCCCCTCTCATGACATCTGAATAAAGATAATAATTTAATGATTTTTTTAAAAAATCACAAATCTATAACTTTTAGAAACATATTTTCTCCAGAAAAGTTATTATTTTTCATTATTTTTATATTATGTTTACTTCTAAAATATGTTCCTCATGTAATTCTTCTGTTTGTGCTAGATTAAAGATTGTCATAATTCCTTTCCCCTCTTTATTGAGAGGTGGCATCAAATTTGACTTTATTTGAACTTGGGATGACTTTTGATTCTGTTTTGACCAATGCAACATGGTAGAAATCTTTTTTTTTTCTTTGACATGCCCTAGGTTTGATTAGCACTGTGTAAAAAGTTCACATCCATTAGACCAGCATACTAAGAACATGACTAATCCCATGTGAAGGAAACATGGGAAAAGAGATTCTTAGCCAACTCTGCCTTCAAACCACTCCAAAACAGGAGGTAGCTGTGCATACAAGCGCCTCTTTCAAAACCTGGATAAAGATCCTAAGCCCAACAGAAAGCCAGTCACAACTGATGCTCATCTCAATGACCTAGTTATAATACATGGTAGATTACTTTCCTCTTGTTGTGGGGATGCCCAAAGCAACGGAACATAACCCCTTCCAGCTACAGGAGCCACTTGCCTGAACCTTCATTGAGAGAGACGATGTAGGAATCAGCAGGGACATGTATCTGGCTTCCGAGGCTCCAGAGGCGAATCCACTCCTGGCCTCATGAGCTTCGAATAGCTAAGTTGTGTAATAGCATATGTTCATTTCAGTTCAGTTCTTGCCTCCTTCACACGGCCTTATCCTCTGTGGCTCTATCAGCAATCTCCCTCTGCCTCTGATCTCATGTGATCATGTGATGGTTAAATTCCACTGTCCACTTCATCAGATTAGCAATCGAGTAAGAGACAGGCCCCTTGGGTGCTTTATAGAGGGTGTTTCCAGGGAGGATTGATGGGAGGAGGAAGTCCTTCCTCTGGAGTGAGCAGACCTTCTGAGAGCTGTATAAAAAGAAGCTTCCTGAGAACACAGGGCCTTGCCTGGATGCCTGTGCCACTTACAGGCGTGGGCTTGCATCTACCCTGTTGCTGCTGTACTTAGAGGACATGGGGACCCAGCTTCATCAGCCTTCCAAGATGATCTGATGACCAGTAGCTCTCCAGGAATCTTCTAGGCCTTCAGTGCCAGAGTGGAACTGCTTAGTCATCCAGCTTCATGGACTGAGTAGCCATCAAGTTCAGACTGTCCAGCCTGCTGACAGTTATTTTTGGATTGCCCAGCCTGTGTCCTGTAAGTCCTCTGTAATATGTATTCACTTCTGTCCTCCATCCAACCCTGACTACTACAGATGAGATTTAGTTACTCCCTATATAATTCTGGATAATCTGCATCTGAAACTCCTTAGTTTAATAGACTCTTTTCCTGTAATTGAATATTTACAACTTCCAGAGATTAGGGCCTACTGTGTCTATGAAACATTTTGATAGCTACTCAGTCCATGAAGTTGGATGGGTCGTAGATGTTATTTCCATGTAAAATCATTCTATCTGCTTAAGTCTTCTCTGCCCTATGCTCTTGTGCTCTGCTTCCCAGAAAACCACAGCACAGTTAGGTAATCCTTTCAGAATAGCTTTATTCTAAATAGTTATTGAATTTGTCTATTTTCAAGTTCTCTCCTCTTGTAAACACATTTAATCACGATCTAAATCTTACACATCCCCAACACTTCTCTAATTAACCTTATCTCACAATATTATTGCATTTAGGAATGTAATCCTCTTTGGTTTGGATTTTATTTTTGTTGTTGGTTGGTTTAAATTTGCTTTGTTATTATTGGTGAGGCAGGGTCTCGTTGTATATCCAAGGATAACTAGCAACTCATAATGTAGCACACACTGGTCTCAAACTCAAAACACTCCACCTCTCCTCTGCAGAGCTCAGATTATCAGAATACATCAGCCTGACTGTTTTATCAAACCCCTTATTCCTACCAGTCATCTTATGTTCCCGCTATCTACCAGTTTATGTCTTATTTGGGTTTGGTTTTATTCTGATAAAATTAATAGTTTTTAATTTCATTCACAAATCCAAATTTGAATGTTAGTTAAATTGTTTCCTCACCTGATCACAGCACTGTAGAATTAACTCACCTTTTGTCCTCAAATTTCATGTCCTTTGTTTCCTGTTCATTCTGGTTTTTCTACTTCCTTCCTGACCATTCTGTGTCAGTCTTGTTTGCTGGAATCTCCTCTTCACAACAGCCCAAAGAAAGAACCTTGCTCTCTGACCCTGGTTTGCAACTTTTCTAGGAGAAAATCACTGTAGTAATATTTCATGAATTACACTGAAGAAGAAATGGCAAAAGATTTGAGACAGTGAGTTATCAATATGTAGGGAATCACTTGTCTATGATGATTACAAAGTATTTTCACTTAAGGCAAAAAAAAAAAAGTTTAAAAATGGCCCAAATGAAACCTACAAGAAACAAACAGGAGACTAATCACCACAGCAAGTCTGATAACCCATGAAAGGTCAATGGAGACAGACACCAATGATACCCAACACAACCCAGGGCAAAGATCCAGAGATACTTAAGATCTCAACAACAAAGCAGACTTAAAACCCACCCACTATGACTGAGGGAACTGAGCAGAAGATGGGGCATTAAAATGTAAAAGCCATGGTGGGGGAGAATATCCAGAGATATCCAGAAACATTGCCCCCCTCAGCTACAATACATAAGGGGGAAGGAAAAAAAAATGAAAAACTGGCTCCTCTGGTGCAGTTCATAACCCACTATCCTATGGACAGATTCAGAAAGCACACCAAGGAAGGACCCTAGCGGGTAGGGCACAGATAGGAGGGAAATGGGGACACATTCACAAGATTTGCTCATACAATGTATAAACTTATTCATAATAGATATATTTTCAAAAAAATGTATCGGGTTGGCACAGTTAAAATATTTTCATTTATTTCTTTGCTGTCTTCTCTTTTGGTCCAACTTGCAATCACCTCTCATAAAATGAAATACTGTCAACATCCATGTGGTTTAAAAAATAAGCTTTTAAGCTGGGCATTGTGGTACACCCCTTTAGTCCCAGCACTTGGGAGGCAGACATGAGTTTGAGGCCAGTCTGAGACTACATAGTGAATTCTAGGTCAGCCAGGGCTAGAGTGAGACCCTACCTTGAAAAACCAAAAAAGATAAAAATGAGCTTAAAAAAATTTTAAAGCCAAACATATGGCATTTGCCTCTAATTGTAACACTAGGGGGAACTGAGGCAGGACGCATACAGATTTCCATAGAAATAGCAAGGCCTGGTGTCAACAAAGCAAAAATATAGACTAAAAACAGAAATAAACAAGAAAGGGAAATAGAACAAATAGTTTGACTTTGCCCAATCCTCTAGGAGCTCAGTTAGTGATACTAAACTCCCCTGTAGTTTCCTCTATGTAGTAATTGGTAAGCCAAATATTGAAGAGAAGGAAAAATGAATTCTATATGCATACATCAACTCAGATTGGTATGTGGGATGTTATGTAGAATCTGTAACTTCATTCACTCTATCCACAGCCTTTCACATAATGAATAGAAAACTCGCTGAGCACTGATTGCTCCAATTCTAAAGCGAACACTTTTCTTCCCCCCTTTTGTTTATTTTACTGGTGAAAGGGTTAGGGAGCCTTTAAGAGACAAGCATGTTGTAAAGCAACCCTTGAATATAAATGTAAATTACAACATTCCCCCAAATTGTAACATATCATTATCTCGCCCATTCTTTGAAGAAAGGAAAAGAAGAGTAATAATCATCTACTTACATACAGCAATGAAAGAGTTTCAGGGGTTTTTTATTAGACTATTATGTGCACTCATTTGTAAATCAAGATGTTTGGGCTGGAGTGGCCCTCTCTGACCCCTTGGGTACTCCAGGGAGAAGGCTGCTCTCAGCATTGGACAACTGCTCTCGGGGGCCTTCTCCCATTACTTCTGTATCATCTGCATTGCTTTTGCTCTGGATTTGGATATCATGTTTGATTCATTTCCTAACAGTTCTTTTTTTTCTTTTCAGATGAATGGCCAATTGGGAGATGGTGCCCACAAATGTCTGCAATCACAGATCAGAATATCAATGGGAGATCGGATGTTTAACTCACAACTGTGGTCCGTTAGTCCCGGGACTGGAATCTCTTTCTATACATTCAATTCTTTCTCCTTCAGTAGTATGTGATGTTTAGCTGATCTGTCAAAGTATTTCTTTCATCACCTTCCCATTGTCTATTTTCTGTACATGACCTCATTGTGGAACTGCATCTTATTGATGCAAAGAAGCCTTATGAGCAATTTCCATCCTGTTAACTGCTCCAGGAATATAATCCACCTGCTAAGGTGCTAAACAGTAAGCTTCGCACTCCTCAGATGCCTTCTTTTTTAAAAAATTTATTTATTTATTTTATTATCCAAAATTAGATGCACTTAATAAGGGAATAATGTGTTGATGTCTCCACTTCTCCTATTTCCCTCATCCCTGTCCCCGATCAGTTGGATATCCCTCCTCTGTGGGCAGTCTGGATCAGTCCATGGGGTAGGGGGTTGTGAACAGCCTAGGAGTTAACCCGATTCCGCCCCCCCCTTTGCATGTTGTTATTGAGGTGGGCAATGTCTCTGGGTATTCCCCCCACCATGACTCTTACAATCTTTCCGTCCCCTCTTTCGCTCAGTTCCCTGGGTCATGATGGGTGAGTATTAAGGATGCTTTGTTGTTGAGACCTTAGGTGCCTCTGTACTTCTGCTTGAGGTTGTGTTTAAAATCGTTGGTTGCTGTTTCGCTGGCTAATCCTGGGTTGATTAGCCATTTTTTCATTAGGGTTTTAAATATTTGCCTGAGGAGTTATTAGACTAGTTGAAACTTGTTTAAATGAAGCTGTAGCTGCTGTGTTTCAAACTATTTGTTGTAAAAAAAAGAGATTTTCAAATAGGATTCCAATAGTTTAGATTATTTGCTGTAGATGGTATTTTCAAAGAGAATTTAAATATTGTGAATGTGAAATATGGGTTCTTGTTATCAAACTTATGGTTTCAGTCAGCTTTCTAGTTGCTTTGCAGAAAGAACCCAAGAAGAAGTGGCTTGCGGAGGAATGGGTTTATTTGCCTAATGGACTCAAGGGAAGACTCTATCATGGCAGGGAAAATGATGGCATGAGCAGAGGGGTGGACATCACCTCTGCCACATCACTGGAAACAGCAGCAGGAAGGTGTGCCAAACACTGGCAAGGGGAAGCTGGTTTATAACCCCATAAGCCTGCCCCCAACAACACAGCTCCAGCGAGGTTCTAATTCCCGAACTGAGCTCAGCTGGGGATCAATCATTCAGAACACATTAATTTGTTTGTGGGGGACACCTGGATCAAACCATGACACTTCCAGCACTGCACTAACTGCCATCTGGGGGCTGGTTACCATTCCAGACCTCGAAGGGTCTCTAGATGCTGATCGATGGCATTCTGTGGTTTCTTCAGCAATAGGGTTTTGCCTCAGGCCCTGGGGAGGGCGTTAAAGAGCTTTGACATAATTCTGTCTTGTTTTTGGAACCTCATGGGTCACTTTGGTCAACAGCTCAGTGAGGGAAGGAACTGGTGTCTGGGACCAGGGGTCGTCAGACTGATCAATTATTCACAGGCTTAGACTCTCTCCCCTACTACTCATGGCCCCTCTTGCCAGTCAACGCCCACTACTTGCACAATAGGTTACAGTATGCTCGTGAGGATTTTATGTTTTTGAACCTAATTTGGTTTAGCCTCTTGCTTAAGCCATTCCCCTCCCCCCATCCCTTACCACTCATTCATACCCTCTCACTTCTTTCTACTAGTCTGCTTAGAGTTTACGGTTATCCTGGTTAAGGACCGCATATGAGGGAGAATATGCGGCATTCGATTCTCTGTTCTTTTGAGTGTTCGCTTAGTAAGATCTGCTTGAAATCAGACCATTTTTTCCACAAGCTTGATTAATACAGTTGAGAAAATGCCCTTTAAGCTATATATATATATGTGTGTGTGTGTGTGTGTGTGTGTGTGTGTGTTGTGTGTGTACATAAGATATATGTCTTACAAATGTATATATATATGTATGTGTGTGTAGATATATATGTGTATATTAAGCTTTATATATATATATATATATGTGTGTATGTGTGTGCGTACATAAGATATATGTCTTACAAATGTATATATATATATATGTGTGTGTAGATATATATGTGTATATGTACATATACAAAATTTAAATTTTTCTGTTATTAATACAGTTGAGAAAATGCCCTTCAAGCTTTTTCAAATTAAAAGAAAAACATTTTAACTAAGACTTAATAAACATAAACACTTTTTTTTTCTCATGCCATCATACACTTAGATGTGTAATTCCCATTGTCCTATGATGTGATTATATAAATAATAATGCACTTGAATCCGGCTGTGTATTGTCAGCACAAAACACAGATCTACCTCAGAGGGAATAAAAGATAGTTTATTCAGGAATCAAGTATGAGTCACCATGGCCTGAGAACATGGATTTGGGTTACCCCAAATACCATATTCTGATGTGGTAACTGCTTCATGAAGATTTTATAGTTACAGAGCAAAGAAAGTCGTTTAATCAAGGCATCCTTCAAATACCCTGGCAGGGACATGAGCTAAGTGGGTTATAAAAAGCAGGGAAACCTCCATGACACTTTGAGGATGTTTTCTAATGAATGCTTAGCTTTTGGGATGTTGGAAGTTAGTGGTTTGTTAAGTTAAAACATCCCAAAAGTTCTCACATGATAGTCATAAGAATATTTGGACAGAACTTAGATCTGGGCAGTAAATGGATATTGAGGGGGATAAATATAGCCCATGATGATCTGGTTGTTGACCTGTAACATTGCAATTCTCCACAATTGTGAAGTTCTAACCTATCAATCAGGCTTAAAGAACCTGAACATAGGTGAGGATCATTTTCTGGCAACTTCAATTCATAGTATGGTCAGGATCTGCAAGACAATATTTTGAAATACTTCAGAGCATGCCTTCCCAAATGTGCCATGTTATTGTATGTTTGATTTTGGATGGAAAATAATTAAGAATATTCATGCAAATATACAAAGGAAATAATTATCTTCTTTACCAGCAAAAAAGGAATAATTGTTCTCTCTCTCTCTCTCTCTCTCTCTCTCTCTCTCTCTCTCTCTCTCTCTCTCTCTCTCTTTGTCTCTGTGTGTGTGTGTGTGTGTTTTGTTTGGAACAGAACTGTGGGTTTAGCTTATACTAAGCAGGTGCTTTACCATTTGATTATTATCCCAATCCTCACAGAATAATTCTTGACCACATGAGACAATGCTAAACTCTCAGGTCTGAGAATGCTCCAGAGGCATCCACGTACACACCTGACCTTCTCACGATAGTTTCTAGTTCCCACTCCCCCACCAGGCAGTTTTAACTTCTTAGTATATGTCTCCCCAAACAGCTTAATGATACCTGTTCTGTACATAGTTATGGTGGTTATTATTCATTGATTAAAATGTTCCATTTGCTCAAGTTCGAATCTTCAAGTTAATTACTCTTCTATCATTGAGTTCTTCCAACCATATGTGTTATTCATATGCCCATAAATCTGTTGCTTTTTGCTTGATAATCTGTCTTTTGTCAGTCTGATTCCCTGGGTCCCAGACAGAGAATTTTAGATAGAGGGAGGGCTGTAGAATGCCATCTTCTGCTTACACGTAGCTGTTACACTCATGAATTCAAGGCGGTTGGGATTTCCTGCTCAAGATGGAGCCTGTCAATATGTCCTCATGGTTTGCAGGGAGGGTCAGTGAAAAACCTATCCCTCTCACTTTAGCTAATGGCAGTTAATTGTAGCTGAAAGGGGAGCCATGTTTATCACTTGTGTAGACACTGGTAAATTTCCCATCCCACAATCAGTTACTCCCCAGCCATGTTCATGCAGTAGACCTAATGACAGGAGACAGAAACTGGCTAGGCAGCCTAGGGCTGAGGGACCCCAAAGTGAATAGCTTTCTCCTGCCTAAGAGTAGAAATTGTCCTTGGACCTGTTGGAAAAATCTAGGTCATTGCACTTTACTCCACATTAGAAAACTCAGAAGAATCTGGCCCTTCCTTATCTGCCCCCATAGGAACTTCTTCCATTCCTTTCCTAAAGATTTCCAAAATTATTTCTGGCCCCATATTCCTGGCAGGAGGAGTTAACTGGCTAAGCCAGCCACCTGTACATGGATCTCGTTTTTTAAAAAAATGAAACCTTGGTCTTTCTCATATAGCCACTCCCCATAAAAAATTTCAGATCTAAGTCTCCAATTGGGCTTCTCAAACCCCCTCTGGCCTCTCTGGGTGAGAGCTCTGCCTTGTGTTCAAGGTTTAAGTTCTCCTTCTCTTCTCCCTCCCAAAGCTCTAAACTATAATAAAATCTTTCTGAACCTTATCCTCTGGTCTGCAGAGTTCATTCTTTGAATTTATAGAAGGATCCAGGAACAGCCCAAATTTTTGGTGAGTTGGCATAAAAGGAACGCCAAAACTTCTGTATCTTTAATCTGACGCAGAGGGTAAAGAAAGGCATAAAAGTAGGAAGGCAATTAATGGGGAAGAAGAAGGAAGTGGGTAGGAAGAGGGGGGGATTGAGTAGACATAAGATCCAAACATCATGCATGTGGAAGTGTCAAAATTGTCTTTAAAAATGAAAAAAAATTCTTTTTTCTTTCCTACAACTTCAAATGAGCTTCTTTCTCCTCTTTTCTGTCAGTAGGTGAATCCTCCCACATCACCTCCTTTTAGGAAGCTGGATGAAACAGTGATGTAATCACAAAGTGTTGCAGAGTTATCAAAAATCTTAATCAAACCTCTCTTTCTGAAATTTCCTTCTCTCCACTAAGCATATTCCACTGACACACAAATTCATTACCCAGAAAAGTTTATCAGTTCACCTATTTCTATTAAATTTGTATCAATTTAAAAGTTCTTAAATATAAAAACAAGTCTGTAATCATATGTATATTTGATCCATCTTGTAATGTAGTTTTGTCATATAAGCAAGATATAAGGATTATTTTCTATGAGTAAATTTCACTTTTCACTAATCATCTGAAAAGAGTGGGGTGAATATAAGGTAACTGAAGTCTGTTACTACATCAGACGAGCAACCCCTAGAATTTGAGGTGAATTTTAGAATAAATGCGTGGTCTATGCTCAGCTTTTGCCTCTGAAATCCATGTTTCAATATGCTAAATAGACAAAGTCATTGCATGTATCACGCTCATTTGAAGTAATCTTGTTTCTGTTCACCTTCTATCTTAGATTAATGTACCTGTCACGCCTCTTTTAAAGACCAACATATATCTATTTATATGCTTAGGCTTAAATGCACATTAAGTTTAATTATTCTATTAAAATTCTAGCGGACTGTGGAGGCCAGTGGGAGGGGCAAATAACAAATTATAATTATATATATGTATATATGTATATATTCTGAAATGTTATAATAAATTCCATTCTTATGCATGCTAATATATTAATAAAACATAAAAAATGAACTTGTAATGAATGAGCTCTCTGACTTTTTCCTTTGCTTTCATTTTAGCCCTTGCAATAACAATTGTAACAGATGGTTACATGCAAAATATGGCTAGATTTCCTCACAGATATAATCACAGATAAATAAATAAATACTATTTTTAATATTTTGAAGGTATTTGTATTACCTGACGATTTCATATGGGGTATGAGATCTAAGAATTAGTATTCTTAATGAAATCGAGATCTCTATTTCAACAGAACAACATGGCATGGTGCAGGCAAGGAGAGAAGTTGACTTAGGTGAATAGAAATGAACTTAATAAATGTAATGTTTGAGATAATGAATATCATGAAGGAGGTCTTTAAGTATTTGAAAAGATAAATTTTAATACATATAAGGAGATCCAGGGTGAAAATACAAATTTGGAAGCCATAAGAGCATAAATATTATGAATTGAACAAGAGGTAGCCAGTCTCCCCCCTTTGTGTGTTGTTGCTGAGGGGGGCAATGTCTATGGATGATCTCCCCCACCATGATTCTTACAATCTTTCTGCCCCCTGGGTCATGGTGGGTGAGTTTTAAATCTTCTTTATTGTTGAGATCTTAAGTGTATCTGGATTTTTGCTTTGGGTTGAATTGGGTATCGTTGGTGTCTTTCTCATTGAACTATCTTGGGTTATCTGACTTGTGGTGATAGGTCTCTTGTCTATCATTCCACTTTCTCCTCGGTTTCATTACTCCATGGACTGATCCAGTATGCCCAACAAGGAGGATCCCCAGTGGATTGGGGACAGGAAGGAGGGAAACGGGGATACCAGCATAATATTTGCTCATACAATGTATCTAATTTTGGATAATAAAGATATCAATAAAAAGATATAAAAAATAAAGAGGAGTTAAGAAAAAATAAAGAGCATAATGTTGTTCAAAGTCTAAATGGAATCACCTGGGAAGCAGATAAAAGTAAATAAAACCTAATCTCTAGTGAACAACCAACAAAGCAGGAAAATGATCAAGAGATTTGGGGCTTTTGCAAGAGAGAGGAAGTGAGTGACTAGTGCCAATCCTACAACACAGGTGTTCTCTGTCTAGGGCCTCATTTCTGTCAGAATGAACCTCAGACCAAAAGGTCTTCCTCTCCCACATTTCCCTTCATCTACTGCCCCATTCAATTCCTCCTTTTAATAAAAGTTCATGAAAAAAATTGCATTTGATTTCTTAATTCACCTCCAATTATTTTCAGTTCTTGATCTGGTAAGGATTTGACCTCTCTCAAACAGATTTCCAAAGAGTTTTATTTTAGTATTGCTCAATAATACTCTTTATCTGCTCCCCTTTCTCCTTGGCTTCTTGGGAGATTGGTACAGGAGTTTGAAAGAACACAAATACATGAAATAGTTTTCCAGAAGAGTGAGTGGATGAGGGAAATCCATGCAGGACCATTTCAGGCTACTGGTCATGAGTTACAGGAATTAGGGTAGCACAATTTCACTTGGGATATATCAGATAGCTGTTGTTGTTCAGAGTTTTTTATTGATATCTTTATTATCCAAAATTACATACAATGTATGAGCAAATTTTATGATGGTACCCCCCCATTTTCCTCTTCCCTTTCCCCCATCCACTGGGAATCCTCCTCATTGGGCATACTAGATCAGTCCATGGAGTATGGGTTATAAATTGAACAAGAGATAGACAATCCACATCCCCGGGCTTTGTGTGTTGTTGCTGAGGTGGGGTAATGTGTTTGTTCTTCTTTTAATGAACCAGTTTGTTTTGTAGGGAAGGTATGGTGTTTATGGATAGTTGCTTTTGGAGTCAGGTTTTACTAGCAAGTACAAACAGACAAGTAGAAACAAAATATTTGAAGATAAACACAAGGAAGGGAAGCATAATTACACTGTTACAACAAAGTTGAGCCAGACATGGAGTGCTGAGTTGCATGAACTCAGGAAACTGAGATAGGAGAATTGTGAGTTTGAGGAGAACCAGGGCTTATTTGTGGAACTTTGATACAAAAACATAGTAAAAATGTATATATACTGAGGAGGAGGCTAATACAAGAAGATTGTGAGTCTGAGGTCAGCTTGGGTTATAAAAGATAAATGATAGATAAATAAATGATAGATGATGATGATGATGATAGATGATAGCTAGATAGATGATAGATAGATAGATGATAAATGGATAGATAGATTGATTGATGATAGATGATAGAGAGATAGATGATAGAGAGATAGATAGATAGCTAGAGAGGTAGAGAAATAGATAGATAGATAGATAGATAGATAGATAGATAGATAGATAGATAGATGATAGATAGAGATGATAGATAGAGAGAGATAGATAGAGATAGAGATAGATAGATGATATAGATGATAGATAGAGAGAGATGATAGATAGAGAGAGATAGATAGAGGTAGAGATAGATAGATGATAGATAAATAGATAGAGAGATAGATAGATAGAGAGATAGAGAGATGATAGATAGAGAGAGAGAGATAGAGATAGAGAGATGATAGAAAGATAGAGAGATAGAGAGATGATAGATAGATAGATGATAGATAGATGATAGATAGAGAGAGAGAGAGATAGATAGACAGAGAGATAGATGATACATAGATGATAGATAGATAGATAGATAGATAGATAGATAGATAGATAGATAGATAATATAGAGATAGAGAGATGGGATGGAATTGGATGGGATGGGATGATACCTGATGGACCAGGATAGAAAAGGAAAGCATACAACAGGAGAGGAGAGGAGAAGATAGAGGAACTAAGATATAAGATTAATTAAGAAGCTAAATATATCATGAAATCAATTTATTTAGCTCTTAGTGATATGATATAATGAGAAAATAAGGAAAAAGGCAGTGAGCTGAAATTTTGGAAAGTGATAGATTTAGAACAAGAACACTAAAACTAACACAAATGAAATGTGTAGTTCCAGGAAAGGAGAAAGATGGTTTCGGGGTGACGTTGGGTGGAAAATGGAAGTAGTTCAAAAAAGAAGGAGAATACTTCAGAGCACAGAATGGCAGAATAATCATCTGGAGGAATTGCAGACTTTTTCTAGCAACAGGGCCAGCAATGACAAGAACTGTGAGCGAAATGGAGGAGTTGAATTCTGCAACCGATTGGACTGCTACCTGCAGATAACATAAATGAAAGCAAGGGCAGAACTGTGGGATAAAGCACAGTAAATCGACTTAACCTGAATTTCCAATCAATTATGATTTGTTTGGCACATATCAAGGTTTGAATGCAATGATTTAAAATTCAAATTTTACTTGAATTTCCAATAAGTTATGATTCGTTTGGCACATATCAGGTTTTGAATGCAGTGATCTAAAATTCAAATTTAACTGTGCATCTCTATTTCTCTTCACCATTTCTGGAAGCCTCGGTTGTGTGGTATAATAGGATGACAGAAGATTCACACTTGGTGTTTCTAGGAAAGACAGTAAAAGTGGTGTCTAAGCAGTGCAGCAGACCACAATATGCCATTCCTATATATGCTTTTTTGGCACCAGATAATTTCGAGTTGATAATTTTGAGAAACTGCAGATATACAGAATCTTTGGAAACGGGGCAATAACTCTTTCATATGAGACAAATCTATCTAGGAAAGCTACATTTGTAAGGCAGTGTCCTTTCTTTTACCAGAAGAAAACGATGACTCCAGGCTGGAGAGATGGCTCAGAGGTTAAGGCACTTGCCTCCAGTGCCTAGGGCCCCGGGTTCAATTCCCTAGTAACCACATAAGCCAGACCCTCAAGGTGGTGGTCCCGGTTCTCTCTCTCTCTCTCTCTCTCTCTCTCTCTCTCTCTCTCTCTCTCTCTCTCTCTCTCTCTCTCTCTCTCTCTCTCTCTCTCTCTCTCTTTCTATATGTATGTCATGGTTTGATACAGGTGTCCCCCACAAACAATTGAATGTGTTCTGATAGATAGATCCTCAGCTGATGGCAGTTTGGGTTTTACAACCTCGATGAAGCTGTGTTGTTGGGGGTGGGCTTATGGGGGTTATAAGCCAGCTTCCCCTTGCCAGTGTTTGGCACACCTTCCTGCCGCTGTTTGCAGCACTGTGGCAGAGGTGATGTCCAGCCCTCTGCTCACTCCATCGTTTTCCCTGCCAGAATGGAGTCTCCCCTCGAGTCCGTAAGCCAAATAAACCCATTCCTCCACAAGCCGCTTTTGCTTGGGTTCTATCTGCGCAGCAACAAGAAAGCTGACCCCAACAGTTTTGGTACCAGAACGTGGGGTCATCTGTTGCTGCTAGAACCCTGATCTTGTGGCTTTGGGCTTTTGGAAGTGATCTGCAGAAGGAATGTGGACAGATTGGAAAGCTTGTCCTAAGAGGTGCCTTGCAGTGCTGTAAGTATAGCGTATTGGATCATTCTGGTCAGAGTTTAAAGACCTGAATGTAATGAGAACTATGGACTGTGAGGTTTGGCTTACGAGGGAGAGAAAGAACTTGGTCAGGACTGTGCCAGAAGCAGTTTGCGTGAGAGGCTTACTGTGTTCTGCCTGCCTATGTCCTGGGAACCTGTGCAGGGTTGTGTTACGTAAAGATGGACTGGTGTGAGCAGATGGAGATGGCACAGAAAGAAGATCTTTGGGTCGAAACTGCTGCCCGTTCACCTGCAATTGTTTGAGAGATTAC
>PVHP010017600.1:0-32941 GCA_004024765.1 Zapus hudsonius | reverse complement strand
TTTTTTGTTTTTTATATCTTTAATTTGAATAATTATATACATTATATGATCAAATCTTGTGAATGTGTCTGTTTCCCTCCTCTCTGTCCCCTTATCCACTGGGGTCCTTCCTCAGTGCGCATACTGGATCTGTCCATAGGTTAGGGAAATATGAACTGCACCAAAGGAAGCCAGTTTTTCTTTTTCTTTTTTTTTTCTTCCCCCTTTGTGCATTGTTGTTGAGGGGGCAATCTCTCTGGATATTCTCCCCCACCATGGCTCTTACATTCTTTCCACCCCTTCTTCCACTCAGTTCCGAGTCACAGTGGGTGAGTTTTACGTCTACTTTATTGTTGAGATCTTAAGTATCTCTAGATCTTTGCCCTGGGTTGTGATGGGTATTGTTGGTGTCTGACTCCATTGACCTTTCATGGTTATCAGACTTGCTGTGGTGATTGGTCTCCTGTTTGTCTCATCACTTAGGTTTCATTTGGGCCCTGTGTGAAGGCTAGGTGTGGTTTGTCTCCTGCCAGTATGTCAGCCATAATCCAATGTCTGGTTGGTGGAATTGAGTTGTCCCCGGCTCTCTCAATACCTTCTGAAAAAATACAAACAGGCTCTCCCTCAGAGAGTGAGATCAATATAGGTTAAATTAGACAACAATGCTATTTGGGCTAGCTCCTAATGGATGTAGCCTTTCTGTAGCTCTCTGGTAGTGGCAATTTCCACTAGGAGCCCAAGTTCTTGGTCTCCATAGGATTTTGCCATGGATCCCAGTTCCAGTTAAGGGTTCCTTGTCACTAAACGGATCTCTTAGCCAATCAGTAAGCCATTGATTACTCTCCCAGGTTTAGTACCACTATTGCACAGGTGAGCATTTCTTGACTTACTGGTCTCTTCCATATAGCCATGTGTTCAGTATTCTGTGACAACTGTCTATATTGTATATCAGTGATCTCTGCTTTCTCCAAATATCATTGACCAATTTCCCCTGGCAGCTCATGCAACACCTTCCAATGATATACATGCTGCACATCTGGGAGCTGGTTATCATTCTGGATCTAGTAGATCTCTTGGCATTAGTGGATGACTTTCTGTGGTTTCTTCAGCAATAGGGTCTCACCTTATGCCTCAGACAAGTATTCAAGAGCTTTGACAGAAGTCTATCACATTTTGGGGAACTCATAGGTCTCTTTGATCAACAGCTCAGTTGCCTTTGGAAATGGACACAGCAGAGGAGTCAATAACTGGAACCAATAACTGGAACAGGGAGATGTAGGTTTCCTCCAATTCTATTTCTGGCCCCTTGTACCAGGTGGTTCCCACAGCTTCTTAAGGAGATTACTGTATTAAAGCTAGGGTTTTATGGTGTTGATTCATTATTAGTTTATTTTATTGTATGAGTCCCCCCCACCTTCCCACTCCTCCCCTCCTCAATTCTTTCCATTCCCTTTTACAGTCTCTCCATTCACTGACAGATTTTCTTAATGTTCCAGTTTAACAGGGGTAGGAACCACATATGAGAGAGAACATGGGGCATTTGGCTTTCTGCTCATGTGTGTGGTCACTAAGAATGATCTGCTTCAAGTCCGTCCATTTTTCTTGAAATTTCATTATGTCATTTTTCCTTTCAGCTGCATAGAATTCCATAGTGTATATGTACCATAACTTTGATATCCATTCATCCACTGATAGGCATTTGGGTTGATTCCAATTCTTTGCTATTATGAATTGAGCTGCTATAAACATGGTTGAGCAAATGTCTCTGTGCTTTAGCAAGGAAAATTGGGGGTAGATGCCCAGTAGAGGGCTAACTGGGTCTGCAACTAGCTCTATATCCACCCTGTTCAGCAACCTCCACACTGCTTTCCATAGTGGTTGTACAGGTTTGTATTTCTACCAGCAGTGAAGGAGGGTCACTTTTTCCCCACATCCTCACCAGCATCTATTGTTGGTAGATTTTTTTAATGATTGCTATTCTGACTGGAATAAGATGGAATCTCATTGTAGTTTTGATTTGCATTTTTCTGATGATTAATGACATTGAACATTTTCTCAAATGGGAGTTGACCATTTGTATTTCTTCCTCTTTGAATTCCCTGCTGAGGTCAGTTCCCCATTTTGTGAGAGGGCTGTTTGATACTTTTTCATTTAATTTTTTTAGTTCTTTGTATGTTCTAGATATTAGACCTCTATCCATATTGTAGCTGGCAAAGATTAACTCCTAGTTTGATGCTGGTCTATTGGCTTTGAGTATGGTATGCTTGTCTGTCTAGAAGCTTTTAAGCTTGATGAGATCCCATTGGTTAAGTGATTGTTGCACTTCCTAGGCTATTGGAGGTTTGTTCAGGAAGTTTTTCCCTATTCCTATTTCATAGAGAATTCCCCCAATTTTTCTTCCAGATTTTTCAGAGTTTCAGGTCTTACATTGAGGTCTTTGATCCATTTGTAGTTGATTTTTGTACATGGTGAGAGAAGAGGGTCTAGTTTCATTTTCTTGCAAGTATTTATCCAATTTGTCCAGCACCATTTGTTAAAGATGCCATCTTTATGACAGTGAAAGTTGTTGGCATCTTTGTCGAATATGAAGTAACTATAGTTGTTCAAAAGTCAACAGGTGATGATTGAAAGTGAGAAAGCCCTGGGAACTCCAGACCAACTGCCGGTAGGACATCAAGTTCCCACCCTGCTCTCAGAAGAACCTGGGAGACTCTTCCTGCTTTCTGTCAGAAGACAGGATAAACATTTTACTACCTTCTGCATTAACTCCTCTGCTGTGTCCATTTCCAAAGGCATGATAATCTGCCTATCTATCTATCTAATTTATTTTTCTATTATCTATCTTTTTATTGGTTTGTATCTCTCTTCAAACGAGCACGGGGAGAGAGCAGATAGGGCTGCTTGTTTGGCTTGCCTTTTGTAACTGGTCATTCAGTGCTAGCTAGGCTTCCTGGTCACAACGTCTTGGGCAGTCACAGCTTGAGAAAACAGGGGTGTATTGATCTGGGGGTGCTAAGGGTCCCTTGGCACACCACAGGTTAGCAAGGCTTCCTCTATGTGCTGTGCTCAGGTCTGGGCAGAGGAAGTGCCAGGTTCCAGATCATTAACCAGTGGCAGCTGGCAGCTTTATTGTTTTTTAATTAAATAACCCCCAGCCACACCAGCACACACCAATTCCCCATCTCCTCCTCCTCGAGAAACCTCATTAAGCAAGGGACTATAATTAAACCAGGAATCCAGGGTTGACACTCCTACCATTAGTCTACCGTGTCTGTGGCCAGACTGTGGACAAAACAGCAGATCTCTCCTTTGCGTTTTATGTGCGGATCACAGGGAGAGACCATCTTTATTTTTCACTTAATGGACAACGTGGTCCTCCCTTTAGGGCAGCCAGATGTGTGTCTTTTCCACTGAGGTCGGCTGCCCCATCAGCTAACCAAGACTTCTATCTGGAAGGGCCAATTTACCTCAAAACAGGTGAGGACCTTGACTCCAAGAGCAAGGGGTTTTCCTGACATTATTTGGCTGAGCATTTGGGCCCAATATGCTAGGAATATTTTCATATACTCTTAGCTTCTTTCTTACTAGGGATATATGGCTACTGAGTAGAAGTCTCCTTCCTCCCTCCTCCTTTTCTGCCCTCCGCCCTGGCCCTGTCTTCAGCCTGGACTTTAACCCTTCCTCCCTCTCCTTCGTCTTCTGTGCCCACCTTCTTCTGTTCCTGAACTCTCTGGCTCTCAGTCTCTAATTGCAACCTCTGCGAGGATGGGAGGGCTCCATTGATTGACATTAGGCACCTGAACAGACTCTTAGCAATGTGCCTCCATGGGGAGAGAGGGATGGGGAGGAAGCAAACACAGATAAGCCCCACTGTTTTCACACGTCATCTATTGTGTAAAACGGATTGGATTCCTCTCCCTACCCCCAGCTTGGGTAAAGCTCTGGTAATACTGTTCCAGCACAAAGCCTCCAAACCCAGTGAAAGTGAATTTATCATTTACATCATATCTCTTTGTAGCTCTGACAATTCATATGAGCCCAGAATGTGACATCTCCGCTTTCCTCCAATTGATAAATAATCTCTTTTTGATTTCTGTAACTGAGAAACATCATAAGCCCAACATACAAAGGAAGATTCATTGGCCTTTTATTTCACATGTGAGCTCCTTGAAAAATCGAGTCTGCCTTGCCATTTGGGCATTAATTCCTGACACACCACTTATCATATTTTGATTGTTTCTAAGAGACACCATTTTTTAACTCTTTGGGAATGATTTAACTGATCAAATACAAGGCATCTGGTTGTTATGGTAACTGAAGTTCTAAAAATAACATAAAGAAAAGACCACCTTTAATTGAAATCACAAGAAGTTGTTATGGTAACTGAAATTTTTAAAAGTAACTAGGTTAAAATACATTTCATTTTCTCTAACACTTTGCACAAACAAATTCTGATTAAAATATCAGGTTTAATTTAATCAGTTAATTAATGTCTCTAAATATCATTTATCTCTAATTCTCATTCACATTCACTGCTGAATTATCCAACTTGCTAATTTGTAACTATTCTGCCTTCAGTTTAACATTCCAAGACCCAGGGCAAAGTGGGTAGTGAGAGTGCAGGTTAGGTGGAAATGTCCACATAGCCTCTCCTTAGATTCTGGAAATCTCTAGGTCTTTACCTTTTAAGGGGGAACAAGATCAACCCTGCTCTGGCCCCAAAGTTGTATGGGTCATAAGAAATTATGAATCTGCACGTTTTGCTTTTCTGCAACCTTCTGCCATGTAGCACTAAATGATCATATTTCTTTGTTCATAGGTTCCTCGGATGTTGAATTGTTTAAAAAAATAACCCATATGGAAACAAGCTCAAAATGTTTACACTTACAATAGAGACTACAGAACAATGAGTCTAGTAGACTAAATTACGGAATGAAATTCATCACTCTTATTTCCTAAGCTAAAACCCTTAAAGAAAACTATGGAAGGTGTTTCAGGGTAGTGCAGCAGGTGTGGTGTTCCATGTCTATATGTCTATACTTCCAGCACTTGGAAGGATGAGAAAAGAAGATCAGAAGTTCAAGGTCAGCCTAGGCTACACAAGACCTCACTCACCAAAAAACAAGCAAACAAAAAAGATTAGGAAAGCATTAAAGCTTTCACTGATATCCTTACAATGAGAGTGCTTTGATGTGTTTATGTCAATACACAGTTCTGTATACAAAGGAGCATGTGCTGAAGTTGAGAACATTCAAAATAGGCTCATCCTGAGAAGGGAAGCAGATATGTAAGTACGTATTTTCAGAAAGCAATTTCCATGATAGAAGGATGAGGGGTCCACTGCAGAAAGGTGGTGGTATTAATGACTTAAGAAAGAGCCCATGAAAAGGGAACTTGAAAGCACATGGACCAGGCCTGGGAGGGCTTGGGCATAGGCGGTCATTTCAGTGAGTGGGGGCAGTGGCAGCAGGATCATCCCTTTGGGAAGCTCTCCTTGGTGGTGCCCACCCACTGGCTCAGAAGCTGTAACTGTTACACAGGACCATTTTTGCCATCTAGATCTCCAGGAGCCAGAATTAGTGGTTTAGACTAGGAAAAAAATTAGTTTTTGTTCCAATAAAGACAACTGTAAAACTGAATCCAATAAATATTTGAACATCTACGAAAGGTAACATTGAGCCAATTTTATTAATTGTCATGTGTACTACTTCTAAATATTTCATTATTATACTCAAAACTATTTGAGCTTATATTTTTCTCACCATGCAAGAATTTCTATCTATGCAAAGTGACTGCCAAGAAATCATAGCCAACCTCAAATTAAATTAGTTATCTGTAGCCAAGTTATTTCAAAAGCAAAATCCCATTTTTTTCCCCAAAAGTAGATGTTTATTGATATATTTGATTGTTGGAACTTCTAAGAGTAAGAGTTCAAGGTAATATTTTTTTTAAGTAAACATAACATTTTAAAATACGAGGAAATGGCACAGCAAAACAATGATAAAATCATGAATATGTATGTCAGAACAGTGACCTCATAGGTTTAATGGAAAGAAACAAGGCTGTGTTGTAGGAAGCTTGGTGAATGGAGAATATGACCTGAGCCCTAGCCCTGATTCCGTTCTCAAATGGATGACTGGATGAATCAGGAATGTCACGTTTCCTCTGGAACTCCTCTCTACCTACTCCAAGGTGGCAGGCTTCTAGGAGTGGTGCCAGCATTGATCAAAGTTCTCATAGTTTACTCTCTGAAAGACAGTAGCAAAACGGAGATGAGGGGTGGTTTTCCTTGGTCTTCTCTCTTCCAGCCTTCCCCACAGCTTTGTTATTACTCAATCTCCTTTGTTAAACCCCTTCCTACATGAAGTACCTGGAGCTCACTTCTATTTTGCTGACCTAAAGCATTACCATTAACCATGACTTATACTCTATATTTATTGTTTCAGTGATAACTTTTGTCATTTTTTTTCTTTTGACCTTTCTCCCCCCCCCCCGTCCTATTTTCAGTGATGTAGTGTTTTCTGTTTTAGTTTTTTCCTCTTTATTAATTGTCTACTTTTCATCACCCTTTCCCACCACCTCCTTTGTGTCCTTCCCTTCTACTCTCCATTGAGCCTCCTTTCTTTCCAACTAGTCACTCCCTTATATGTCATGCTCTTGGCCCTCCTCCATCATCCATGGCAACATATTAATAGGGCCAATATTCTGCAGGTCTTGTGCAGGTAGTGACAGTCACTGCGAGGTCATGTATGCATCTGTCCCTTTGTGTCTGAAGGACAGAGTTCCAAAGCTCTCCTATCCATCCTTGGGCTCTTACATTCTTTCTACCACCTCTTCTGCAATGGTCCCTGAGCCTCGAAGCTGTGACAGAGATGTCTCAGTGCTGAACACTCCACAGTTATCATTTTTGGTAGAATTATTCTCCACCTGTCTTAGGAACAGAGTTTTGTCTTATATATTATAATATTCCTGCAATCAAGTACAGCAACTTGTAAAGAGATAGCAATGTAGCTTTCTTCCTTGTCCATGACAGGATCAATTAAAATTCAATATGGCAGATCCAAGAAGCATCTTCCTTCTCAGCTACTACCCATCAGTAGCAGATGACATTAGACATACAATCTACTTGTCATTTCAGACCTGACTAAAAAAAAAAAAAAAACTGAAAAAAAGTAATTAATGTGTGAATGTAAAATAACCTAAATTTAACTCTTGCCCTTTGAAAGATGGAGCACATACCATTTAGCTTCCACTGAGAGCTGTGATTGGTTGCTGTTTAGATATAAGAAAAAAGTAAAAATTAAAAGCATGGAGAAAGTTCCCTTTTTGTTTTTCTTCAAATACAAGAAAGTAGAGAAGAATTAATGAGATGGAAAATTGAAAGCAACTAAAGAGGTATTTATAATAATGATGTGATATCTTACAAAAAGTATCTGCACTTCAGTCTACACTTATAGCCCTCAATTAGCACATGTCCCAAATACATACATGCACCACAAAATGAAGGAAAAGCTTTGCCTTGTCTTAAAAACTAGAAATAGGATGTCGATAAGGTGACACTTTAGCTGATGGTTTATAAATGAGGCCTATTAATGTGATGGCTTTGAAAGTTTTTTTTTTTTTTTGTTTTGTTTTTAATCATAGAATCCTTAAGCCAGAGAAGTTCTCCAGGGGTCTGAGACTCCAGTCTTCTGCCTGTCCCTAAATGTTCCAGACTAATGATCACCCTGATTCCCCTCAGTGACTTATTTCAAAGTGGTAATTTTTTGTTTTTACTTTTATCTTTAAAAACCCATTTTTGTCACTGTTTCTTTATAATTAGCATATATGTGTTTAATTGGCTTACTCGTGTTCCCTCTCTCAATTGGATGTTCCCTTTCACAGATTTTTAGCAGACAGCTGCCCAATTTTTTTAAGTAAAGTTTTCTCACAAATACTGTTTTATAGCTAGGCCTCAAACATCGGGGCACAGATCATTTGTATACTGTGTTAAAATGTCCTATGCTTAAAAACAGAGTATGGCATTGTGCATGCTGTATAGCCCAAGTAACTATAATACTACTGGTCTGTGTATTTATATTGCTTTATACATTAACACTACAAAGAGTGTGTTGATAGAAGCATCTAGTTTGTGGTTTTCATGTTTGGCACTCTTGGAGTTACTGGCATTAAATTTACTCTTTCCTGTAAACATCTAGAAATCTGATCTATTTCCCAACCATTTTCATACACCAGACAGCACAGGACTGTGACCCATGATAGAAGGCACATAAATAGGTGAGCCCTGGAACCACACTAGCTCTCTATCTGAAGGCTCTTTCTGGACTGTGGCCCAGGGATGGGAAACCCCAGCAGAACATGGTGGTTTTTGTTAAATTAAAAAGACAGATTGGATTTGGGGTAGGAGGAGGCAGCTGGGATTTGTCTCATAAGACCAAATACTGGAGAAGAGGAAGGGTCTAAAGAGAAATAGATCTAATAATCAATTTAATATCTACTTACTCTCTAAACCTTTTCTCTCTCTCTCTCTCTCTCTCTCTCTCTCTCTCTCTCTCTCTCTCTCTCTCTCTCTCTCTCTCTCTCTCTCTCATATTTACTCTAAGGATTCTACCATACATCCTGGACTTAATATTGATACAGGGCAAAATCAGTATATACAAAGTATAATATATTGTAACCAAACATGAGAGACCTAATGTATAAAAATCTATGGTTGTGTATATGGTGTCCAGGCTGTAATTCTAGCACCTAAATGCAAGGGAATCACAAGTATATTGATGTAATTTTCCATTAATGGGATAAAATGGGAGGTCATGTGAGTCTATCAATAGAAGCAAGCAAAAGAAACCATTTTAACAAAATTCAATACTATTTCTTGCTAGTTGCTCAGCAATGTGGGAACAGAGAACTATCTCAGTCTGACAAAAAGTATCTGTAAAAAAAAGGAAATATTCTTAGTGATTAAAAAACCAAAGGTTTTCCTTTTTATTTTGAAGATGAGTAAGGTTATCTGCACTAAGCAATTATATTAAACATTGTAGAAAATCTGGCCAATGCAATAAGACTAGAAAAGGAAATATACAGATTTTAAAAGTCATAAAAATAATCTTTATTTGCAGATCACATGTGTAGAAAATTGTAAAGTGGCTGAAAGTTCTGAAAATAAAGTCAATTTATCAAAATGGCCATTTATATACAATTGTGTACAACGTTATTTATGGAAATCAATCATTTTACATACTATCAACAGGAATGATTTAAAATGTACCATTACAAGTATCATAAAAGCCAGGTATGAATGTCTGTAACCTAGCACTCAGGAGGCTGATGGAAGAGGGTTTTGAATTCAAGAGAGGCCTATGCTAGATAGCAAGTTCTAAGTCAGCCTCAACAAAAATAAATAAATAACTTAATCAAAAAGCATGAAATACTAAGACATAAATTTAACAAATTATATATAAACCCTATAGTAAAATTAATTTAGTGAAAAAAATTATAAAACATCACTGAGAGAAACTAAAGTCAGTAAATGTGAGGGTGATCACATAAAATCCTTTTCCCAAATTGATCTTCTCTTCTAATACTATCATATTCAAAATACTTGCAAGGTTTTATGTAGAATCAACAGATTAATTCTACATCTTATATTGAGATGCAAAAATCTTGACTAATCGAATCTTGATTTGAAGACATAAAGCTAAAGTAATCATGATACAGTGATATTGTTGTGATAATAAATGTAAATGGAGAAAACAGAACAGAGACTAATAATTTAAATCACACTGATTTCTGACAAAAAAAAATGCATAGTGTGATGTGTGATCCAGGTGTTCCCTACAAAGGAATGTGTTCTAGATGCTTGATCCCCAGCTGATGGCAATTTGGGTATTGGAACCTTGTTGTAACTGTGTTGTTGTTGGTGGGCTTATGGGGGTTATCGCCAGCTTCCCCTTGCCAGTGTTTGGCACACTCTCCTGCTGCTTTTGTCCACCAGATGTTGGCCAGGAGGTGATGTCCACCCTCTGCTCATGCCATCATTTTCCCTGACATCATGTCCATAGCCAAAATAAACCCATTCCTCCACAGCTGCTTTTTAGTTGGGTTCTTTGTAGCAGCTTTCTACAAATAAAATAGTTGGACCCTTGATGAATCACCTTGTCAAAGGCTCAGGGCTGCAGGTGCTGCCTTTGGTTTATATTTACAAGTACCAACAGAGCCAGAGATTAAGCAGTGGCAAGCAAATGTGTACCGGCAAATGCTTTGTTAGTTTGGTTAATCAACCTTGTCCTACATAGCCTGGCCCTGGCTACACATCCTGCTGGAAGCTCCCAGCAGGGAAGAAGGAGGGTGCTAGCAATGGTGATAATTAATGGAATATCATGATCCATGCTGGTGTCCCAGACTGAGGGCTCTGATTGGAGAGTCAGGACAGGAGCAGTTCCTGGCTTCAGAATGAGTTTATGAAGAACCAGAAAGATGAAGCTGGGGATTTGAAACAGGAAATGGGTGTAGAGTGAAGGTTTCAGTTTATCCCGCTGAGATCCACAGCCTAGAATTGGTTAGTCTAGGCTCTGGATTAATTCCGATGACCAGGCAACAGGAAGGAAGACAGATGCTAGCAAAGTGATGTCAGTGATGGAATCCAGAGATTTTCATTACAGAGGTTTCAATTTTAGATTATTCTGGATGTCCCCACTGCCTAAATGATGATTTAAGATATTTGTATTCATTCATGTTCATTATTTATTTATTTACTTGAGACAGAGACAGTGAGAAAGAAAGATAGAGTTAGTGAGTATGGGCACACCAGGGCCTCCTGCCACTGTAAATGAATTCACAATGCATGTGCTACTTTGTGCATCTGGCTTTGCACGGGTACCATGGAATGGAACCCAGGGCATCAGGCTTTGCATACAAGAGCCTTTAACTACGAGCCATCTCTCCACCTCCAAGGTTCACTACTTTAAGTTCTATGAGTTTAACAAATGAATCACACCATGTGTTTGCCATTACAGTGTCTCACAGATAGGTTTACCATCCTAAGAAGCCTACTGTGCATCACCTGTTCAACCCGTCCTGCTCATTCCCACCCCCACGACATTGGCAACCACTGGTCTGCTTCACATCTCTGTGTTTTGTCCTTTTCACAATATTGTACATAAGCCTTTCTACAGTGGCTCCTTCATTCACACTTTGTATTTTAATGTGTACCCGTGCCTTTGCATATCTTGAGAGCTCATTCCTTTTATCACCTCTATCCATTGTTTGTGAGTGTTTCACAGGTTATCAGTTAACCTGTTGAAGGTCATCTTGGCTGCTTCTAATTTTTGATGATTATGAATAAAATTGCTACAAACTTTTATATATAAATTGTGCATGGACATAGTTTCAAATCACTTGCCAATCTTGTTAAGAAACCATCAAACCACCTACCACCATGGCTGAATGTCTCGTTCCCATCAGCAGAGAATGAGGGCGCTCTGCAGCCTTCCAACAATTGGTATTATTAGTATTTGGGATTTCGATCATTTAACTGTAAGGATATACTGTGTTGTTTTAATTTGCATTTCCCTAATGGAAAATGATGTTGGGTATCTTTTTATATGCTTATTGGAGATGTGTATATCTTTTATAGTGAAGTATCTGTTCAGATTCCCCCCCCCCCAGTTTTAACTGGGGTGTTTGCTTTCTTAATGCTGAGTTTGAAGAGGTTTTCATATATTTTGGTTACAAGGCCTTTATCAGATATTTGTTTTGCAAATATTCCACTTCCATCCTGTGATTATTACTTTTTCATTATATGAACATTACCTTCATGGAGCAGAATTTTAAAATTTTAGTAAAATCCAAATGCATAAACATTTCCAATTTTAATAGATCCAAATTTCAGTAAAATATGATGTAATTTTTTTTCTTCCATGGGTCATGCATTTGGTATTGGAGCCTTATTAACGCCAGATTGCCAATCAAAGAAAATGCGATTGTGAGGGTGGAGGTAATGATCCCAGCCACTTCCAGGGTCACTCCCTCCACCCCTCTTTATTTTCTTCCCTTGTCCCTTCTTTTTTTTTTCCTTCCAACCATCACATATCTTCTAATTCGAAAATAGGTTTTGAACTTGGCATTCTCTTTGATAAACACATTTACAAAAATTAATTTGGATATCATTCAACTCTAAATGGTTTGATGCTTGTGGCCAGTTCTTCCATTCCATTCCCTTCACATTTCAAAACTTTCAGAAACTTTTAATCTCTTCCACATTACAGTTTTAGATTTTAAAAAATTTTTTTAAAGAAGTTCCCCTGAATAATACACACTTGAGAGTAACTTTTGTTGCCTTGACACACATAATTTGATTAGCTGTAAAATTCTTAGATGACAATTATTTATCTTTAAAATTGTTTGTCTTTAAATTTGTATGTATGACTGAGCCAGTCCATCAAGTCTGAACCCCCATGGGGTAAGGTCAGCTCTTGAGGCTTCCTACCATCCACAGCTCTGAGTGTGTCTGGCTCTGTGTATAAGTATGTATTCTGTGCTTTTTTAATCTTTTGAAATAGACAAAAAAAAACCTTGTGTGAAAAAATAATAAAATAAAATTGTATGTCTTCTGTAATGTCAAGTTGCAAGACAAGATGTTTGAGGTCAGTATTATTTATATTCCTTTGAACTTATATTTTATGTACAATTGCATAATATACAATACACACAGATTCATATATATTAGAAAGCAAGCCACCAATAGGCTCACAAATTTCCTCCTTCATTCACTCATTAAATCCCCACAGTTGATCAATATGCATTCCAGTTTGAATCTTTTAAACCTCATTTTTCTTGGTTGCAGCAGGAGTTTGCAATCTATAAGTCAAAATTTATTTTTCAGCTCAATAGGCTATTTTTATTCTTAGGTTTTGGCTTTTTTTCCTTCTACTTCTGTGCATACTGAATACCAAGGACCTGTATTTGCTCTCCATCATACACACCCTGCACCTGCTACTTAAAGCTCTGGGTTGGATGTGCAGTTCAGGAAAACCTTTCAGGTTTCCTGACTCACAGGAGTCCATTTTCCC
The DNA here is from genome assembly GCA_004024765.1 of Zapus hudsonius. Lineage (NCBI taxonomy): Eukaryota > Metazoa > Chordata > Mammalia > Rodentia > Dipodidae > Zapus > Zapus hudsonius. Next base: position 19,892 of record PVHP010017600.1, on the reverse strand, counting down.
ATTGCATTTTGTTCCAAAGGCTTATTTCACATATCCTTTAAATTTTGGAAGATCTTAATCACAGTTAACTTTTTAATGCTCTCTTCTCCTTGTACATTGTGTTTTCTTCCAGTTTCATTTTTTCTTTTACTCTCATCCCTCCCTCTTTTTGCACATACATACTTTTCTTGGTTTTACAGAAGATCTTGAGTTTTCACTTATATTGAAGCAGCTCCTCCAGGTGCTTGGGTGCAGCTGTGACTCACTGAAGAGCTTTGAGGTCCCCCCCCTAGCAGTGTGGGGGCTTTCAGCAACATGGAATGGTTATATTTTTTTGTTGTTGTCATTGTTTTGTTTTTTTGAGGTAGGTAGGGTCTCATTCTAGTCCAGGCTGACTAGAATTTACCATATATTCCCAGGCAGGCCTGGAACTCACAGTAATCCTCCTACCTCTGCCTCCTGATTGCTGGAGTTAAAGGTGTGAGCCACCACACCCAGTTTTCGTATTCTTTTGAGAAGATGCATCCCTCTCTTTTCTGGGACATAAAATTGTGCATTTGAGGAGCCAGTGAAAGAAGGAACTGAAGCTCACAAGTGAAGAAACAAGTTTAATTCTCCTGTGTGTGCCAGAGGCCTTGAGGCATTGCAATGATATCCCCCAGCTGAGAGTCCTTGCCTTGCCCTGGGGATAACAGAAAGCCCAGGTTTCTCAGAGGAGCATTCAGGGGCAATATGGCCACAAGGTTAGGAAGCAGATAGAGACCTAGTTGGTTGGTTCTTAATGCTCTGAATATTTCTAATTTTTTGGTGCTACCCTCCTTTGTCCTGTCTTCTAGAAGTGCTGGTGTTGCTAATTCCTGGATCTCCTGCTTCATAAATTTATCTAGGATTGTACTTTTTCATATTATTCTCTAAAATCTTCCCCACCCCCATCCCCACCCCCAAACATCTGTTGAATTAACTTCTCCCTAGGGAGACAGCTGCTCTTACCAGATAGGGCAGCAACTACAGACCAAAGTACAGTTTCACCCAAGTTGAACTTGGTGAACTGGAGGTTAGTAGACTTAGAGAGCATGGAGAAGGGGTTAGTTATAGGAGCATGGCTGAGCCCAAAGCAGCTGCAACTCTCACCCTAGCATGGGTCATGGGTCATGGGTCATCACCTTTCCATAGCTGCATAATGGAGTCTCCCCTTCAGCCAGTATTCCATCACTAGGCAATCTGTCACCTCATGTGGTAGTTTGAATGAGTTTGAACTCAATGGATTCAGGAGTTTTGTTAAAGCTTGTAACTTGATAGAGGTGTTCCTGTGGGTGGATCTAGTCCTAAGGTGGCTTTCCGTGTGTGTGTGTGTGTGTGTGTGTGTGTGTGTGTGTGTGTGTGTGTATGTGTGTGTCTGTGTCTGTGTACTGGTGATGGGTTTCTCTCTCTGCTTGGACCTGTGAAAGTAAGCCAGCCTCTTTCACCATTATGGAACTTCCTCTGGATCCGTAAGCTTCAAATAAATCCTTTCCTCCCATGAACTGTGTCTGGTTTGGAGTTCAAGTCAATTCCAGCACTTGGGAAGGCAGCCTGGGCCAAGTAGCAAGAGGTTCATAGATATTGCTCAGTGGTATAGTGCTTGCCTAGTGAAGCCCTAGGTTCCATTTCTAGCACCAAACGGGAGAGAAAAAATAGAGACGCCCCTACCAGCTTTCTCCTTTTGTGCTATCCAATGGACTTTAATGCTTGAAAATTGTGTTACTGCGATCAGTTTTTCCTCTGTGTGAGCCCGCCTGTGGCCTTTCCCTCTAAAGGTCTTAGGACCCTCTCCTAGCTCTATCCTCCCTCTTCCTTCCCTATCAACCTCAGGTCCTGTTAGCTCACAAATGAGTTGTTCACAGAAGTTTTCTTTTGTTACCTAGATTTAGAAGGGTGTGGGTGGAGGGAGGAATCTGCCAATCAGATGCTTATTTCACAAAGTAACAGTCTATGAGGGTGGAAGAGATGTGTCTTTTCTAATTGGGCCATGGAAAACATCTCCTTAAGATCTTCTCTCTCTATTAAGCCTGAGTAGATATTGATCACCAGGCTCCACTTCCTAATAATTTGCATCAAGGACTGGGGGTATAGCTTAGCCTCCAGTATGTGCAAAACCCTGAATTCAGTCCCCAGTACCTAAAAACAAACAAAAAAAACCCAGCAAAATAATTTTCCTTATTCTGACATGAATTTCATTGCCCATTCTTAGCTTTGAGACTGGGGTATTTGACATCAATGGAGCCATTTCTTGACTCTCATATGGGCTTAACTCTTGGCTAGGGCACTGAACTATGGTCACCAAAGCCACTTTGAGCCATTGGCTCTGGGATCTTTGACTCAAACTCAAAGAATGGAATTCACTGACAACAAAGGGTGAGTTATTAGAAAAGAGAAGTTTTATTTGCAGAGAAAACAAAAGCAGGTTATTAAGAAGAGCAGTCAAGATTAGAACTCTGAGGAATTGCTGCTGAATTCTAGGATCCAGGGTTTATAAGGCTTTTTGGTTAAAGAAATATGTTGTTCCTTGAAATGACAGGAATGGGATATGGAATGGTGTAGCTCTGGCCCAATCATAGCCCCATGAGGTATTCATGCTTCTCCATTAGGGAAACTGATCACATCTTTCCATCCCAGTGAGGGGTCAAGGTTCCAAACACCAGAGAAGTAGCTGGACATGACTCAAGCTATTTGGTCACTAAGCTGCTTTGCAAGTGAGAAGCAGCACAGACCCAAAGATGAAAATTAAAGCTGTTGTCAAGGCAACAGTGCCTTGCCTTGATTGGGGAAGGGGGCAGGAGGGCGGGCTTTCTGTGGGCCAGCTGGGACTAGCTGAGACTGGCTTTGATGTTTTCTTCAGAGCCCTGTCCTTCATCTTATCTGGTCAACTTGGCCATCTCATGCCCAGCTGCAAATTGTTTTAAACCCTGACAACCACTTTAACCATAGCATTCCCAAGGCAAGACAAAAGGCAAAACGGCTCACTTTCAAGGTCCCTTCCCTAACTACCTGGTAAGTATCTATCCTTTAATTTCATCAGTTTGGCAACAGAAATTTGTTTGGGACTCAATTGAAATTCATGAAACACTTGCCCTCCTTCCCAACTCAGTGAAGTCTTGGGCTAGATGTTCATCCCTCCTTTCCACAAGATAATGACACCTCTCAAGTCAAGAAAGGAAGTTTCTCTCTTAGTATTTCTTTGGTTCCCAATGAACAAAGCAAAACAACCATACCCAGAAGCTTCTGGGTGCCATCTCTTTGGGTTCATTGCCTAAGATGAGATTAAAATGTTGGAATTTATGGGAGCAAAGCTGCAGGATTTTTCAGCACTAGGAGTATGCTTCTGAGAGCAGAGGGGTTGTTCCAGCAAGAAAGGAAGTGACACGGGATGGCTGTTACATAAGCCACTCCTGGCCCTTCCTCCCAGCCTATGAAGATCCTCACAAGTATTATATGTAGTATATCCTGATTAGAACAAAGTCTTCCTTATATGAGAAAGATCTAGGTCATTCCACTGCCTGATACAGCCCTCCTTTTCCTAAGCATGATCAAGACAGACATTGACATTCATAGAGTAAATATCATCATTTTTGGTTTTGTGCATCTGGGAAGTTCTGGGATAAATTTATGGCCTATGACTGGTAAGCTTTATTTCTCATGGTTTCTATTTTCTAAACTTACTTTATTTCCAGCTTCATTGAAACCTCCACACCCTTAATTTTCTCTGAATCCTTCTTACATAATCCTCTTTTATTTCATTTTGACCTATTATATGTATTTTTGTAAGTAATCTTGTATCATACATCTTTTTGAAACAAGGCCAAGTCTAAATAACAATTAATTAACTACTGATGTTTTTATATCCCGGTATTAAATTATACTGGAGAATTGGGACTATGTCTTGTCGATCTTTATATAGCCTGCATTTCCATGGAAGTAGCAGCAACCAATAAAAATTTGTGGAATTGAACTGATTTATCCCAAGGGTTATTTGAATCTAGCAATCCTCTAGATGTGGTCTTCCTTTTATTTCCAAAGAGATTTTAGGATTACAAGAATCGACTAGTTGATCGTGTATGCACAGACAGATAACTGGTAATCAGTCTCCTCTTCTATGTGGTTCAATCCGTGCACTCTTGGGCTAGCCTGAGATGGACATATCAAACAGATGCTTAAGAGTATTGATCTGACTTGATAAATAGTAGCTCAGCCAAGCCAGAACACAGCTTCCAGAGTCACACTGGGCCACAACAGCTGGAGACAGACGCAGGAAACTAGAAATTATTCAGTTGCAACCCCTCCAAACCATGTCTGACATGCTATTCGTCTTTTCCCACTGAAGCTTACTCTTTCTAAATAAATAGGGGTGCGTGACAGCTTGGGGGTTTGTTTACCTTCTACTGAACAAACAAGCCTGAATTCAGAATTAGAATGAGTGAGTCTAAAATGATGAACACGCTTACCCTGGCATTACTTAGAAAATGGGAAAAATAAATTAGATTACTACTTGGAAGGACTCCTTGAAGAGCAGCAGGGACTTAATTGCAGGTCTACAGACTCACAGCGTTCATTTCCTTTAGGAGTACCAGCCGGGTCTTTCCTCAGGGCAACAGAGAGGAAGTGGGTCCCTCCAAGGGTGCTGTGATTTGTGGTGAGCCAGGGGAGACAGAGAGCAGGATGGGACATGCAATGTACCCTCTAATGACAGGGTGATGTCATGTTTTCATGGGCCCCAGGATGATGACCTGGCATCTTGTTTCATGCACTGCTGTCTTGGAGAGCTTCAGGGCCCCTGGGATATGTATGCTAGGAGCAGTGCACTACGAGAGTGATGAGGAGAACGAGAGCATTTTTATTTCCAAGGCAGAGTAAACAGGATGCTTTCCTCCATCAACAGCTGTCCTTGATGTGGCATATTCTTTGGGAATAACACATAATGACATAATGCGGTTTGCTTGAAATTCTAATTAAAATGAGGTACTTGTCTCCTGCCTCAGCCAAATGAAATTATGGAACAAGAAGTAGAAGCAGAAAGATCTCATTTAATAGCACAACTGGCCTGAAAAAATAAGTCCCTAAGCAACAAAGTCAGTTTGAAAATTACAGGACATGGGATAACTGTTGATTCCAGCATCCATTAAAAACATGTGTGTGTGTGTCTTGTGTGCATGTGTAATCATGAATTTGTTTGTGTGAGCACACCGATTATAAAGCTAAGGCCTCTAATTAACATTCACATAACAGTAATATTAATATTGATGTAAAGTATAATATACTAAAAGCTTTCTATAATGCCAGCCTCCAGTTCCATGGCAGTCTGACCTTTCAGGTAAAATTGTCTTATAATTAGGTCCATTTGTTACTTCAGGAATGACCAGTATTGCTGAGGACCAAGGTCTACCAGTTGCCTCATCAGTGGAATCCTGTGTATTAACAGGCATTGGAACTCTATGTCCACACAGTTCTTTGTGCCTTTTGTGCATTTTTTACATGTGTATGACATGGTAGTGTACGTGCCTGTGTGTATGCATGTGTGTGTATGGCTGCACATGTGTGTGGGGATATGCATGCACATATGTGAAGGCCAGAGGTTGACATCAAGTGCCTTCACAAATCCCTCTCCACCTCATTTATTGAGACAAGTCTCTAACTGAAATCCAGAGCTTGCTGAGTTGACAAGTCTGCCCAGCCAGCTTGCCCAGGGAATCCCTTCTTCACTTCCTGGAGTGCTGGTAGGATAAGCGGGCTTCCACATCTGCCTGACGTTTATGTTGGTACTTGGGGATCTGAACTCAGGTCTTGACACGTTCCTGGCTGAGTGATTTTCCCAGCCCAACCTCTGTGCATATTAAAACCAAATACTGTAAAACACCAGAAGCCAGAAAGAATGAAGTCATCCATGTTCAACTCAGACTATAATGAATTTACTATGGACATGCAATGCAGTTTACAAAAAAAAATTAATATGAAATGCTATTGAGTATATACATTTATATTCATAATACTTTCTAAATGCCAAACACTGAGTGTAAAATCTATTGCTTCTCAAATGGATCTCTTAATGCAATGCTACCCTTCCCATAGAGCACATGGTAAGTAGTTGAGAAGAGTTACGTAACCTGCTCCAGGGTCATGAAGGTCATAAAGGCAGATCTAGGATCTGAATCCAAGCAGCCTATTCCAGGCTCCAGACATGTCAATGTCCATAACAGTAGTCAACTTGTATAGAGCACTCACTTTGGGTGAGACAGTGATTTGCACCTAGTCCCCACATTGACTTTATTAGGTGCATACTGTAATTAACCTCATTATCACTGTGAGATGAAGGGGGTGTTGAGAGGTGCCATAGCATTCCCAGAGTCACATACCAGCTGAGAAGAAGCTGGAACGGAACCAGTGACTGTCTGACCACAGTGCTCTTCTCCCCTCCTCACCATGTCGTCCCAAACCCTAATTAATACCTCCACCCCAGGTCAGCTTTGAGCAGCCTTCTGTTAGTTTTGAAATTCAGCATTGCTTTAACATTTTTCTTATTAAGACCATGAAAAGTCATTTTAAAAAATAAGGATGGTCCACATAAGGATTCCTTTATATCTACCTCTGCTCCTCTTTGGAGGATGCCAGGTGGCAGTGAGAGGAAGAATTAAATAGGTGGCATGGGTTTAAGCAATAGGGGTATTACTGGACACAGAGATTTGGAAAGAACTCTTCATTTATGAGTCCCAGGTGGTTTCTTGGCAATAAATGAGTGGTCCTTGCCTTAGCTATTTCTTAGACCGATATGAAAAATATTTCTATTTGTGTCTGAGTGATCAGGTGTGTGAACAGTGTTGCAATAACATCTGAAAGCCAGAAAATTGAATAAGGCAAATTAATTTAAAACTAGCAGTGGTCTCAGAAGGGCCCCCTATAGAAGGTCAACTAATGCCAACAGCCAGGCTATATGCAAAGTTAAGAAGCTCAGGAAAAACCAATTCTATGGATAAGCTGGTCCCAGAGGCTGTGGCAGGAGGCACTGAGGAAGACAGAGGATATGTGATAAATTAGATTAGACATCGACATCAGTGTGTGCTCAGGGAATGCCAGTTCATCTTAATAGTAACATGGAAAAAATATAACTAAGAAAGCATAACTCTTTGCATGAACCTCTACATTATTCAAAACAGTGAAAAAGCAAACCAGGACTATCATGTCTGCTGCTTACTTCTTTTTTTAAAACTGTTTATTTGGATTCTTAGGAATTCAGATTTTTGAACGTTTTTATTGGCTTAGAATTATATATATTAACACAACAATATGCTCAGTATCATAGGTTCTTAGATAAAGCCATTGAATCCATGATGACATTCCCTCATGTGCATTAATTATTCTCCCCGCCCATGACTCTTACATTCTTTCTGCCCCCTCTTCCACAAATTTCCCTGAGTCATAGTGGGTGAGTTAAAATTTTGCATAGTTATTAGGTTTTTAAGAGTCTGTAATTTGTATTTTGGACAATTTGGGCCACCCTTGGTGCCTCTCTCCATTGTCCTTCTCTAGGTTATTTGTCTTGCTGTGGGAGTAGCTCTTTTGCTCGTCATCTCACTTCCTTAGAGGTTGCGTTAGGGCTCTAAATGGTGAGTTTGAGGTGAATGGTCTCCTGCTTGGGTGTCCCCCATTAAATCAGTCCCTTTGGTGGAGTTTGGTTGTCCCTGGTTCTCATTGCTTTCTGAAAAATACAAGCAGAGTCTCTAGCGGAGAGTGAGATTATTATTGGTCAATTGAGACAAATATTGCTAGGTTGGTGAGCATTTGGCGGGCGTAGCCTTTCTGAGGACCTATGGTTAGTGATGACTTCCCAACATAGATGGGGTTCTTGGTCCCCCTTCAAGGTTGCTTTGGGTTCCCTTACCAGTCAGGAGTTCCCTGCCTTTGAGCAGATCTCAAAGCCAGTTAGGCAGCTGTTGATTACCCACCTAGGTTGGGCACCATTATTGCACAGATGGGCACTTCTTGACTTGCTTGTCTGTGCCATATTATAGCAGTGTGTTCTGCACTCTCAGTCCATCGGTCAGTGTAATTTGAAGATGCCTCCTGCTCTCTCAGGATATCATTAGTCTGGTTCCCCTGGCAGCTCATGCAACACCATCCGGCATTATCAGGCTGCCCATCAGGGAGCTGATTTCATTTCTGGATTCATCAGTGTCTCTCAGTGTTGTGTGATATCAGTCTGTGGAATCTTCAGCAATAGGGTCTTATATTTTGCCTAAGGTGGGTATTCAAGGGCTGTGACAAAAATTTGTTTTTTAGGGACCATGTGGGTCACTCTGATCAATAGCTCATTGTGGTAGGTAACTACTGACTGGGTCGGGAACCAAAGGTCAGCGTCCTTTGTACCATATGTAGGCTCCCACCCCGCCCCTTTGGGGCCCTATGGACCTCCAGAACTTGTTGTACAGAAGATAGGATTCGATGGAGTCAGATTATTGTTAGTTTAGGTTTGTGTACATCTCCCCCCTCTGTTGCTTCCACCCCTGCCCCCATTTCTTTCTGTCTCCTTTGCCTTTCACCTGAATCACTAGTCATATTTACTTACAGTTCAGTTTAACCTGATTAGGGGCCACAGATAAGAGAATATGCGGCACTTGTCTCTCTGTTCTTGTGTGAGTTCACTGAGTATGATCTGTTCCAAATCCATCCATTTTTCTTTGAATTTCATTATGTCATTTTCCCTAATTGCTGAGTAGAATTCCATGGTGTATATGTACCACATTTTTGATATCCAATCATCTAGCAATGGGCACTTAGGTTGGTTCTAATTCCTAACTATTATGAATTGAGCCACTATAAACATGGTTGTGCAGATGTCTCTGCTGAAACGAGGAGTCTTGAGGATATATGCCCAGTAAAGGTATAGCTGGGTCAACTGGTAGCTCTATATCCATCCTGTTCAGAAGCTTCCACACTGCTTTCCATAGTGGTTGTACAAGTTTGAGTTCCCACCAGCAGTGAAGGAGGGTTCCTTTTTCCCCACATCCTTCCTCGCCAACATCTGTTGTTGGTAGATTTTTTAATGATTGCCACTGATAGTCATCTGGAAAAAGTGTGTTTGTATTTTCTTAAGCTTTTAAGACAAACTAATATGCAAATTATTTTCACTTTCAGAAGTTTCTTAAAATCCATTTGACCTTTCACCCTTCAACTATTAGCAAATGTCAACATTTTCCGCATATTCCAGCAACTTGTAGTTTATATTTACAATAATTTTAGGTTGGAAACTTTTCTTCTATCCTATGACATGCTACAATGAAAAGGAAGCATCAACACACACAATAACAAAACCCAACAATTTTAGGTCCTGGATAATTCCACAAAATAAACAGGCCACTTGGGAACAGTCTGTTAATTCTGGTGAGATTAGAGCAAGTGGGAGCCTTAATGACCTATAGTTGAAACTTTAATGGAACAGTGTTGAATTTCACTGGACACTTACAAGGTGTCTATCAGTACTCCAAGGAGTCTCTAAATTAAGGGGAGGTAAACCAGAACGGCTTTTCTGGAGATGTCTGAGGTGCTAGGATACTCCTCCCTGGGCACTGAAGAATCCATCTCATGGGCATTTGGTCTTCGAGGAAAAATCTGTCTGATGGGTTTTCCTTCATGTACTCCATCACCCAGTAAAACATGAAGGCTGGCGTTAGAGGTCTAATCTGTGTTTGATTGGAAGACCCGTGGGACAAAGAAAGGTGAGCCATTTTGCATTTACCCAAAAGAGGGAAATGAGGCCTTTCTCTGGCCATATAAGCAGCTGATTGCAGATGACCTGTTGTAGTGTTACCCAAATGACAATCCAAGTAGACTAAAAGATAGCTGAAATTATCAGGCAGCCTGGGCCACCATCTCATTATTTGGATAGTGCAAACATGGCCTTTAACAACATATTGTCATTGTCATATCTGTCTCAGGAGCATCAGATGATGATGGCTATTAGTTTACATTTTTGAAAATATGTCTGGATTTCTGACAAAATTTACATGCAAATTAAAATACTAATAAGAATCCAGGCTAGTGACTTCTGCAGAAGTCCAGAGTGATATTATAACCCATGATGACATTTCTCCCCTGTTTACTTCTTAAAATGGTGGAGAAAAAATATCTGTAATAAGTTTCTTTTGCTTTGAAAATGTGAAATCTTTGAACCAATAAATACAGTGTGCAATATCAGATACACTTCTACAACACATAAAGGAGTGCTTGAGAGGTCCCCCTCCCCCCAAGATTAAAGACTTACATATGGAAATATCCACTCATCACAATTCTAACACATCATGCTTATTACCCCCTAAATTTGGCTTTTGTTTGCTTTGCTAATTATATTTCTTCCTAATCTGCAATTATCAATTTACCCATCCTGTTTTACTTTATCCTATTATACTTGTAAGTATCATCTATCTAAGATCATTATCTCATGGAGAGCCACCATCAGTGATATTTTTACACCGAGTACCAAAGGGGGAGAGAGAGAGAGAGAGAGAGAGAGAGAGAGAGAGAGAGAGAGAGAGAGAGAGAGAGAGAGAGAGAGAGAAAGAGAACTTCGTAGCAAGAAAGGGGGAGAGGACTAAGCAAATAGAAGAGCGGTTCTGAAAGGTGACTGCTCATCCCCCACTCTCCTGCCAACCCCCAGGAGGTAACCCCAGACAGCCTGGAGAAGTGGAGACCCTGGAAGACTTCCAGCCAAGGGTCAGGAGGCCTGAGGGGCCTGGGCCATGGGAACTAGAGTGCAGGATAGGACATCATCAAGGACCCTTCAAATACAGCTGCTGCTCTCACCCAAGGGCCTGTTTTGGGCAGTGCTCAATGGCACGCCTTGCACCCGAGGTTTGTTAAAATACATATGATGATGGTAAATACAGATTAAAATCAAGTGCCCATATGCCAAGCCTATTAACTCACCTTGAGGTCCCGGGCCTGGTGGAGAAGCCAGGCAGAACAAATGGCCCTGCCATGCTTGCAGCCAAAAGCCCCCAGTGGGAAGACTTCCCCAGCAGCATGAGGGCAGGAATTAACTCTGCTCTCCCTTTAATGTTCATCAGAATTGAACGCTGCCAATTTACAGCACTTCGGGCCCCTTAGAGTCTTTCCAATTATGCTAGTGGGGAGGTGACTGGCCCGAGGTCCCCATGGTGAGACTGTGGAAGCAGAGCTGAGCACCAGAGTCCCGGGGTTCCCATACATCTGTCCTAATGAAGTCACATTGTTTGCTCCATTCTTCCTGCCCAGGACCCCTGCTCTGACTTAGCTTAGCATGTCCTCTGTCCTGTGTCCCGTCCTCACAGGGAAGGAAAAATGGAGCATTCACATGGCCAACTCTGGGAGCAGAGCCTGTGGAGCCTTATATTTCTAGTTAAAAGCAATAAATCGTAAGTCAGGTAATGAATTCCATTTTGAGTAATTTCATTATGGACATCTATTCAAACAGGCTACACTACACAGCACAGGCAGGATGGCTGGGAAACCTGGTATAATGTGCTGGCTTTTTTCCCTGCGCCAAATTAACAGTGAAGGCCTTTTCAAGGATGCTTCATTTGGACTCTTATTATCAGAAATATTATACAAGCTGGAGCTGGAGCCTGAGTGGAGTGGCAGGGCTGGGATGGCGATCACTCTTGGATCCATGGCTGGCAGAAATCTGCATGAAAGGAGCCCTGAGCAGTCATCCAGCCTTGCACTCAAGACCCAGTGCTCTGCTGAAGCCGGAAAGAAGGAAACCTTCAACTTCTCCCCATTACTTTGAAAACATGCTTGAGTTGTTTACTGTGAAATCCGGCGTGCTTTCCAGAACTCAATGTCTGCAGACATCTCTTGTGGAGTGGCAGTGAGGCCTCTTGCCCAAAGGCTGTGAGGAGATACTGCTCAGGCAGGAAGTTTGGGGTGGACCACGCTTGGAGAAGCAAGCTTGAGAATACTGTTTCCAAAAATTTGACTTATAAGCAAATCATGAGAGGGTTTATAAAAAGAGAGACAATGAGCTGGGGAGATGGTCCAGCAGGTAAGAGCATGTGGCCCACAAGCACGAAGGCCTCCGACAGCCCGAGTCCGATATCCATTAACCACATTAAAAAGAAAGAATAAAAGAAAGAAATGCTGGCTGTGGTCACTCATGCCTGTAACCTGAGTCCAGATGGAAGTGGAGACAGGAAACTCACTAGGGCTTACAGGTCAGCCTGCCAGATTGAAGAACTGCAGCTCCAGGCTCAGTGAGTAACTCTGTCTCAAGGAAAAAATGGGGAAGAACAGTAGAAGACACCTGACATTCTGTTCTTGCCTCTGAATGCATGTGCATGGATCACATGCATCTGTATATACAGGTCGTCCACACACTGTACATATACACAGCACACAGGCCATGCCCAAATAAAGAGAAAGATTCTGACAGGGCCAACGAATTTGTATTTCCCATACATTCCAAGTGCTCCTAACAGTGCTGGTCCAGGAGACCTTAACATTACTGCTGGTCCAGGTGATGCTAACACTGGTGGTCCAGGTGATGCTAATACTTCTGGTTCAGGATGCTTATTTTGAGAGCCACTGTTCTCAAACTGGCTGTATATGCACATTATCTTACTAAAAATGAGGGGATGTAAATACGTATGGACTCCTACCTCCAGCCCAGGCTAATGAAATTGGAATGTGAGGATAAATTCAAAACATCAAAATCTTTATCCAGTCCTTAACTGATTTTTAAATATGGATTTTGAACCACAGCGTCCAAGGCAATTTCTCTTTGGTGGACAGATTGAGAAATAGGACCATACACTTATCTACAAGTGAGCTTGTCCTATTCCATACTGTTGGTTTAAACTGGGTTTCCTCTCTGAGATAACACTGCCAAGACTGTGTCCTTCTGGTTAGTCTCCAAGCCCACCTCTTTCCCTGGGCCTTTCTGATGCTCACAGGCTGCTGAGAGCTGTCTTCTTTGAGCTTCCTTGGTGAACTGCTCTCTGTATCCAGTCCTGATTGAGAGGCTCACCTTCCTCTGCATCTCTCCTTCAGTACCCACTGTCCACTTAGGCAACCCTTGGAAAAGGGTCACTTGGGTGCCAACTGGCCTTCCTGCCACCTGCTTGTAGGTGCCTGGTGGTGTGGACAGGAACTAGGTCCAGTTCCTCCTGCGTGCCCTCCTGGAGCTGTGGGGTACTGTTCTAGTATCAGTGAGGTTGTTCTGTGTTTGTGACTCCATGGTCGGCACATGCCCACTTTTTCCTGACACTGTTTAGTACCTGCTTGCACCTTCCTTACAGATACAACCTTCTTCATGCACAGTGCCTTACGTCTCTCTCAGCCACACGTTTCCCTTTAGGATTGCACTGATCAAAAAACATGGCCCATGGATGAGCAGCACTGATATCACCTACATATTGTTAGAAACAGCCCCTCAGCCCCCACCCAGACCACTGAGGTGAATCTATGCTTAACAAGGTCACCTGATGATATGCATATACTTGAACTCAGGGGTACTGCTTCCTGAGGTAAAATAGCAAAATCATTAAGAGAAAGGTTCTGAACGCAGACTTTCAACTTGGGATCTTGGGTGAGGTAAGCCCCAGCTTCTCCAGACACCCCGTGAGAATAATAGTCCTCACCTTGCAGAGATGAAGGAGCATTAGCTAAAGTAAAACCCTCAGAAAATTACAAGCACTCAATAATACTGTATCAGCTATCATTATCCAATTAAAACTGGTTAACTTTAATTGAATTTTAACTGCCACCTACAATAGACAAGAAAATGAAAGCCAGTTCTGCATGGATATTAGAAACATGAAATGTAAAAGGTAATAAATAAAAACATTAAGAACCCGTTAGCAAATGCTAAGGAGCACACCAAATAATCTCTGTGCTGAGCCTTAAACAATCTGGTGGTTGGAACCTTTAAAACTACCATCCCCCAATTTTCTGCTGTGTCACCAGGTTCTCCTCCACTGCACAATTCTTTCGGGCCACCTTTATTCTGCTCTACCTAAGGAACAACTTCATAGAGTGTATTTTGCTTCTCAGACCCCCAGATCTCCTGTTGCCTTCACCATTACCTCAGCAACCATAAAACACACGCCTTGTTGGACTGAAACCTGTGCGCACACTGCCCTCTTGGGGATATCCTCTGTCATGACCCCCAAAGACAAAACAAAAACAGCATCTCTTGGTGTGTGCAGCTAGCTCGCAGATTCAGAGGGAAGGGGCTGCCACGTTGCCTGTGACAGCCAGCCTGCAGGGCTTTTCAACGACTCCCAAGCTATTCTGCATGTTAAGCATTAACAATTGGCACCATATTTTACTATCATTTGTGAAACAGCATCTAATATCTTGGACCTGAACTTGTTTTCTTGCAATGTTAGTGGGCTGAAAATGGACGAGAATGTGACACTCACTGTCCATAGAGGAAATAGGTGGAAGAATGACAGGGTGACATTAGCGATTGAAGAAGTTCATTCAACACATCCAGTCAGAGGCTACTGCATAACAATGCATTGTTTTCTCACCTAGATCCCTGCTGTCATGGGAGTGTCAGCCTAATTAATATCTGTGACCATCCACTGCTGTCTCATGGGTGTCCCCTTGGGTGTCCCAGGAGTCTCCCTTAGCTCTGGGGAAATTCTCACTACCCTCGGAGCAGAAGATCAGGGTAGTTGTGCCTTGGGAGCTCAAAGAGCATCTTTCTTACTCAGGCCTGTTTCTTTCACACTATCTAATTGGGTTGTTTTCCTTTTTCTTCCTGCTTGTTTTACTATTCATTGAAGTGTTTTAAGGTGTTACTGATTATTCATTTTGTTTAGCTTGCCTCTGCTCCTTCCTGGCCTTACTCTAAGCCTTGTTGGAGTTACACCAACTGAGGAAGAGGGAAATACCTCGCAGATCAACCCCCAGCCTGGCCTTGTCCTCCTGTCCTCAGCCTTGGTTTATTCTGCGCTGCCCATGGCTCCTGTCAGAGCTCCCATAGGCTCCGTTTCAATTTTCCTTTCCTTAGACTTAGGGGAAAATCACAGCTGCTCAAAGTGAGAAATAAACATTCAATAATATACAGGTTGCAATGTTGTTATACAAGTGTTCAAGGAAAGATAATATTTAATTTGAAGGAAAAAGGAACTTAACAATATCTGTAAGTATATATGTGTGCATGTGCATATGTGTATATTTTATCTATATGAAGGCATTGCTATATTTCATAGGGTCTGATCTTTGTCTTTGATCTGGAGTGGAGGAGAATGATGCCTGTAAATTTTGTCACTGTCCTCATTCTGGGTCTATCTGCTTGTCTTTGAGCTTCTTTCTTGACAGTTCTAACTCCTTCTTGGTCACCATTTTGCAGAGACATTGTCCAAATCCCCATTGCTCACAGTGAGTCTTTGAGATGGCTGTTGTTTCTTTACTGATGAAGCCGCTCATGGGTTCACCTTGCAGGTCACCACTGTGTGTCATTCACAGTCTTTGAGGCCTTCTCCAGGGCCCTGACTGGGATAGTGATCAAGCAGATGTCAAGATTTGAAAGGAAACAGTCTAGCCAAACATAGCTCGTGTGCCCAAACCTTGGGTGAGTCTATGTCCCAGTTTCCTCCCCCTTCTTCCATGCTGTCTGGATCTTAAAGGGAGGACTGAACTTGACAGGCTGTCTCTGGTCACAGTGTTCTTGGTCAGTGTTAGTATGGAGCTTCTATGACCTTGCCAACAAACCCTCTTCACTGTGGAATCTCCAACATATGAACAATGATAAGTACATAGTAAGATAATACTATTACTTAATAATATAAAATAGATAATACTTCAATAAAGAGGACAGAGCTGGGGCTGGAGAGATGGCTCAGCAATTAAAGGAACTTATTTGTAAAACCTGAAGGCCATGGTTCAATTCCCCAGAACCCACATAAAACCAGATGCACAAAGTGTCAATTTGTCCAAAATTTGTTTACAAGAGGCACTGGAGCACCCATCCCCTCCCCACTTGCAAATAAATATTTTTTAATAAATCAGACATAACTGAGTGTGGTAGTGTTTATCCATGATCCCAGCATTTGGGAGGTAGAGGCAGAAGAATCTGATTCAAGGCCAGCCTGGTGTATATGGCGAGGCTGTCTGAAGAAATAGAAGGACTGAGCACGTAGCTTGGTCGTAGAATGCTTACCTAGCATGCACAAGGCTCTGGATTCAATTCCTGGAGAAAATGACAGGTGTGTATTGGTCCGTGGACTCCTTGGGGGTCGTTGCACACTGACATCCCTGTTTATCCACAGAGCTGGGAGAATAGTCTTGGTGACCTGGAGCACACCAGAGACAGACCTCATGGGAGACAGTTTCAGTGAACAGCTCATTTATTTGGTTGGGAGAATGACATTTATCCAGAAGGGAGAAGGAGGTGCAGGGGTACAGGTCACAAGGTGATTGGTGGGGTAAGGTAGCTTGCGGATGCCTTATTAGTATATGGGGCTAACAGACTCTCCATAGCTAGATCATGTGGCACAGGAATGGTGGGAGTTACTTAACTCTGGTCATGTAGTGGATGTTGATAGCTGCAGGGGAGTTGTATCCTCATCAGGAGTTCCCTAGGACAGGAGGTCACTGGACTATGAGAAGATGAGACCTAGGGCTTATCAGCATTCCTGCATGCCTGGGAGGGAAGCAGCCCCTGCAGGTCTGGGCTCCACTTCAAGGCTGCTGGGACCAGGCTTTTTCAGCTCAAGTCCTGCGTTCAGGGATTAGACCAAGATTCTCCGAGTTTGGAGCCTTCCTACCCAGGGCTGCAGTTTATGCTTAATAGCCCAGATCTGTCCCCTCACAGCTCCAGCCCATGATTAGTGGTGCCCAACTGTGTCTACAGAACATTGACTAAGCACTATTCATTTATAAAATTTTAATTACTCTTCATAATTGTTCACATCTGAAAAGCAGGAATCTTAAAGAGGTTATATAACTTGTTTGGTGGCAACTGAATTTAAAGCTGGAAAATTTAACTTCAGACCCATCTCCAACTATGTTGTGCCCTTTCCCCATGTTATGGGTCAGGGTCCCTTTCAAAACCTTCCTGCATCCTTATTTGGGAGTAAAAATAATAACTCACTTCAGTATTGAGGGAAACTTCCCATGAAGTAGGAGTTAGAAACTGAATCAAGAATTATTTCTCTTTTTTCTATTGCTATGGCATGGCCTGGAATGTGGGCATTTTTCCTCTTAATACTATGGTACAGGATAGCCCTCCACCACCTCTACCACCAGGGAAAAAGTCAACTTTCAGCCATGGCTTTGGCTTGAGACAGACAGAATGTAAGACTGCGGCACACAGGAGGCAACAGCAAAGACAACAACACTTCTGAACACTTAACACGTCTGTCATTGGATTCCTAACAAATGGCTTCATTTAGACTCTCCCCTACAGGTCAGCTGCACATGTCCACCAGAGACTGCTAAAGGCCATCTCCTGTGCTCTTTCCTCTTCTGGAAAAATGACACTGAAACTATAATGAGCCTGGAGGAAGCCATCCAGACAGAAAAGAAGCCCACTCGGGTTCAGGTGCTTGTGGAAGAGGTTGGGAAGACCAGCATCCCCTGAGAGAGCACATATTTGATATAGTCATAGCCAACAATTATTCTCACTGTCATTGGTGGAGAAGGCAGATGGGGATTGATGTCAGAATGAACTTTAAGCTAAGCTGACAGGTGACGTGTGGTTCAGAGAGGTGCCTCGGACAAGGGCCAGTGCCCATCAAGTCAGGATTTCCTGGAGCAAGGGCAGAGTGGACTTTTATTTTATTTTTAGATGGTACTGATATTTTTAGTGAAAGTTCGACTACTTTTCCATGTGGGGGGATGTGGAGGGATATGAGATGACTTCCTGGAGCTGGTCATTTCCTGTCTGCTGGGAAAGAGATTTGGAGGTACGCCTGTATCGCAGGAAGTGCCTGGTGATGGTAAACACTGCTGACATAATGGGAACTTACAGGCTGATGTGTCAGAACACACATATTCCTTCCTGCTCCCTGGGCCAGGTGAGCAGGGCAGGGTTGGGGGAGAAAGGATGCTTCCTGTTTTGGGCTCTATGAAGACCTTTCTGCTTCTGGAAGCTTCTCTGCAGAATAAATCATAAAAATTACTGGAGTAAGCAGCCATGCCTACAGACACCCAGACAGTGCTTTGGTGGCAAAAAATATTGAATGTGCCCTGGCAGCTCCCACAACTGCTGAGTCATCTTTCCTTCTGCTTAGGTGCATAAAAGCCAAGTGAGTTTGGAACCAGTACCTTAAAGCAATCCTCCTCTGACACTTGCTTGCCTGCCAAGATCACATCCTTAGTGCCTGGATCACATCCATTCCCTAACCCATCGATCTCACCTCTGAAATCTCTTGTGAATCCGGTTTATCCCTCTCCTCTGCAGTGTCCATGATGTCCAGCGCCACCCTTATGGACTGTTCTTCCTGGAAATGGCTTCTTCTCTGTGGCCCCTTTGACTGCTAGAAGCTGCAGTCTTGAAAAACAGGACAACCTTGTCACCATCTCCCTCTCCCTCATCCACAGCAGACATCACTAATGGGTCAGGACATTTTAACTGCCAAACCCAGACATAGGTGACCATGACCACACAGTCTTTCTTAGCATTGCCCTTCAGCTCTCATGACCAGTCAGTTGAAACTGGCATTTGACATAAAGTCTGCCATCTTGGTGCTCTTGTTGTCTTTGTAAAAAATTCCATGATTGTCTGTTCCCTGTTGGGAGAGGTCTGTGTCACCCTGGTGCCTTCAAAATTCAGATGATTGAATCTTTCCCAGCCTCGTGTCTCCCTCCCCAACTTCATCTTTTCCTTTGTACACAGCCTTTGGTACACTCTTTCTTCTTTTTCCAAACACACTTTGCTTCAGTGTGGCTTTTCGCTAAACACAAGGTGTTTCGGGTTCTAGATTTTCCTTCATTCTCGAAACCATTCATGTTCCTCTTCGTTAAGTTTCCATGATTCTACTTGGTAAAATTAGTTCCCCCAGATGTTCTCATATACATTTTCTTTTGTCTGTAATAAAGCATGGACTAGGCAAGGCATGATGGTGTATATCTATGATGCCAGCACTCAGGCAGAGGAAAGAGGATTGTGAGTTACAGGCCAGCTTAGACTATATAGTAAGTAAGACCCTGTCCCTCAAACAAACAAAAACTTCATATTATCATGTTGTATGGATACAATAATATGTTGTGACTATTTGAATGACTGTATGTGTTATAATTGAGATAAATACATTTGCTCATTAATTCAATGCATTTTTTTTTTACTGCCTTGTATGTGTTGTGGAACTAACAGGTAAATTAACACACAGAACCAATGTGCAATGAGCATCCCTGGGTGAGTGATTCATTGATTCTTCCTTATGGCCATTGGATTTCTATATCATTTTCTTCCTAGTCATTGGAACCTGTGGGCAGGAGTAAGGTCTTTCTTCAAATCTTATAGAAACATAAAAATGAGTATTCATTAAACTTGTGTCTACAAACATTCATCAGATAAATACTTCTACATGAATGGCCATGGTTTTTAGTCATGACCCCCACCATCTTTGTTTCTTTCCCCTCCATTCTCTACCCCATATTTTGGACTACATAGGATAAAAATCAATCAGTTTACTAGACTCTATCGCAGTGCAGAAGCACCCAACATCTTGGAAACTCTTCAATTCCAAGATAGTTGGCCACCCTTTCCAGTGTTCTTCCCCAAATATTCAAGAAGAAATTCAATCTGTGATCTTCTGTTTTCTGTGTTAATATAACATAGGTGTTATAATTGTCATTGTTACAAAACTAGGGCTGAGGAAATGGCTCATCAGTTAAAGGATAACCCCCTTCTTAACAGTCCCACGTGCCTTTCACTGAGTGTCCAACACATTGTTACA
>PVHP010017599.1:0-34262 GCA_004024765.1 Zapus hudsonius | reverse complement strand
CTACCTGTGCATTTTGTTCCGACTTCAAAGTTTGGAAATGTAAATGTCACCTCACCTCAAAGCACAGGGAGAAACTTAAAAGTGGTTTTGCTCATTATGGTATGCAAAGGAGCCCATATTTTAATATTCGTTTAATATGGTTAGTTAGCTTTAATGACACCAGTGTGACACTGTCATAGTTTTGGGATCTGAAAGCGCCGATGGAAGCTTCTAGTTACTGCTTCTATTTTTTTTGTGCACAGAATAGAATCACGCCCTTGAAGGATGGATCAGTTCCCGACTAGGTTCCTCTGGTCAAGGCCAAACAGAATGATGGTCAGATAGAGAGTTCGCCTGTCTCAATGAGGGAAGCACACAGCATGGTCTCAGGGGCTATTGACACACCTGCCTGGGTTTTAGAAAAGCAGGCCTTCCACCCACTAGTGGCTGAGGAAGTTTCTGGTAATTCTATTACAACTATGTAGTTCTGATAACCCAGCTGGGGGAGACTAGTATTGCTCTGAAGCTAGCTCCCTGGTTTCCAGCTGGGACCATGCTTTATTTATTTGTCGCATCATTGTCAACACAGGAAGGTGACCATGTTTGCCAGACCCCACCACAAGGATAAAACGTAGGAGCGATGGCTCATTGAAAAGTGCTTGCCCACAAGCGTTAGGACCTGAGTTCAGATCTCCATCCAGCGCCCACATAAAATGCCAGGTGTGATGGTGGCGTATTCATAATCTCAGTGATGGGGACACGGATACAAGGAGTTGCTGAGCTCCCTGGCCAAGGAGTCTAGCCAAATGGGTGAGTTCCAGGTTCAGTGAGAGACCCTCATCTCAAAGAACAAGGTGGAGACACCCCACCCCACCTATGACAACCATAAACACATGCACGCACACAGACACACAAAAGAATTAAATATTGTGAGGAAAAGTGCACAGAATAAATATGCTACCTTGTCACTGCCCTGTTCTGAATCCTGCTACACAATACTATCCACAGCACTCCGAGGAACTCTCTGGAAAGAAGGGCAGCTGCCACAGGCCAGCCTCTTATCTGGATGGAAGGATCATGGCCTTCACGACTCAGCTTCCAGAGCTCACCCAGACCACTTGGAATCTCTAGTTTTGTCTCGTATTATAAGACACACACCAAATGTTTTCAAAATACCTTTGAGTTCAAAAGAGTTCCCAATGGGTAACGCTTCACAATCCTCATTCAGAATCCATGGCACTGAAGAGAAGCCTTCCCTGATGCTCCATGCTGAACTCAGCAGCCCAGCGTCTCTCCGATGTCACACAGGCACCTGGGGAGACTGTCAGGAGAGAGACACGGTCTAGATGGACATCGGGTGACAACTCTAGCAATACCAGAGATGGGCACAAGGCTGGGTCATTAACTCAATATTAACACTTTGATGTTGAGAATGATAATAAAATAATATATATTTTAGTTAAAATTGAAAAGAATTGATTTAAAAAGTTACATAACCCCTCCCATCACCCTTTTTTGTTGTTGTTGTGGTTGTTCTAAATCTACTTTATTTGGGGCATGGGTAGGAATTTTTAGAATATCTTTATTATCAATATTTAGATACATTATATAAGCAAATCTTATGATGGTATCCCCATTTCTCTCCTCTCTGTCCCCTACCCACTGGGGACCCTCCTCAGTGCACATACTGGATCTATCTATGGGGTAGGGGTTTATAAACTGCACCAGAGGTAGCCAGTTCCCCTTCCCCTTTGGGTGTTGTTGCTGAGGAGGGGGGTGTTAAGTAGTAGAAACTTTATATGGACACATCATGTGTTGATATCATTTCCCTCCTCCCTGGCCCCATTCCACTGAGGGATTGCTGGTATTCACCATGGGGTTGTAGAATAATTTCAGGTTATTGTTGAAGAGATTAAATTCCCACAGAGCTGCCTGGGAGCCCAGTCTGGACATTCCTGTGACCTCGCCCGCCCTCTGCTGGACACAGCGACAAATGCGTGCCAGGCCTGCTCTGGCTGACAGAGGGGTCCCCTAAGACGGGCAGGGTTTTCACTAACAAGCAGAGAAGAATTCTCATGCTTTCAAGACTTTTTTTTTAGGCCAGATGTATGGCTCACTCCCATAATCCAGCACTCAGGGGCCGAGGCAGGAGGATTACCATGAGCTCAAAGCCAGTCTGGGCTTTATAGTAAGTTTCTTGTCAGTTTGAGCTATCAAGTGAGACCCTATCTGCAAAGAAGGTGTTTTATTGTCTTCAGAAGCCTTTAGATGCACTTTTCTCCATCAAAGTCTACTGGCCCACCAGGTTAACTCTTCCATCTTTAATTAGAGATTGCTTTTAAGACACAGAAATAATTTGTCTGAGTAAACAACCCAAAGAGTTCTAACATGATGCCCAGCTCTGACACGTAAGTGCAATTACAAGGAAAAATAATAGCAAGAAGCCAGGATCCTTCCCACCAAGACCTCACTGTCTGAAGGTCAAGGTTAAGACCGTGAAGACAGCACCTGGTACAACCTTGAACAGGACAACCTTGAGCAAGTTAAACAACGTCTTACAGAAGTTCCCCCTCTGCAACAGAACTTGTAATGCACTGTGCCTGTGTGAGTATGAGTTAAGCCATCTTGATGTCCAACATAATTCAGTGCTTTGCACATAGAAAGTATTACCGAGTGTTGGCGAGGATCATACGAATGCTGCAATGTAAGAGTCCTGAATTAAGTGCCCATAGGAAAGTACATAAGAAAAGAGATGTACCAGATATTTTTTAAAGGATTTTTAACATTTACTTCAAGGAGATGAGCTTTATAGCTTCTAACTTAAGAATGGCCATATCCCCAAAGAAAGAACTTGACGTTTCATTGAAAGGAGTTGGGGGTGATGCTCAGTGGTGTAGTATTTACCTTGCAAGCATGAGGACCCAAGTTCAGATCCCCGGCACCCACACAAACACCTGTAATCCCAGGGCTGGGGGGTGGAGACAGGAGGAGCCCTGGGGCTTGCTGGCTAGCTAACTAGTCAAATCAGTGAGCTCCAGTTCCAGTGACAGACCTTGTCTCCAAATAAGTTTCAGAGCAACTGAGGAAGACATCGAGTGTCACTCTGGCCTCAGCTTAACATGCACACATATGCCTACATCTATGCATGCACACCACACATATATACACATGCAAAAAGAAAAATAAAGAAGTTTCAGTGAATGCTTACTCACAGAAGTACTCCAGCAACAAGGTTATGAAAAGAGTTAGCTTTTCAGGAACTGGTGATATCTTCCAGAAGACTACAAGGGAATGTGAGTAGTTGAAGTGTAATGGTGCACATTAAAGAGTAGAGTATGGTCCACACCGTTACTTAGGAAATAGTTAACACACACTCATTATGGGCACCAGGCCAAGTGGAGAGGGTGCCGACATACTAAACAGTCCCTGCAGACTGATGGGTCACACACAGTAAACATATCACTGGGGTCGAGGAACCATCTGCCTGGAAAAGACATGAGCCAGGGAATATCAGCCCCGCCTGGGTGTCTGCTTTCTCATTCTTTCCTTCTTTTTTTAAAATACATTATTTATTTATTTGAGAGAGAGAGAGAGAGAGAGAGAGAGAAAGAGAGAGAAAATGGGTGCACCAGGGCCTCTAGCCACTGCAAATGAACTCCAGACACATGTGCCCTCCCATGCATCTGGCTTTATATGGGCACTAGGGAATCAAACTCTGGTCCTTCTGCATTGCAGGCAAATGCCTTAACCGCTAAGCAATCTCTTCAGCCCCATTCTTTCCTTCTTATGGAATGACCTCCTTCCTGAAACAGCATGTTGATCTAAAGGGACCACAGAAGAGATGCAAAGTCCTCATATCAGAGGTAAGGGAGACTTTGCATTTAGGAAGATAAACAATGCAAAGGACATATTTGTCCCCCCCCCACACACACAAAATAAAAAAACAACAGCATGCGATTTACATCTACTCAGTCACACACCCCAGCGAAGCCTTGCATCCTGGTGTTTAGAGTTTCATTCATATAAAATAGGATTGGCGGAATGTTCCTGAAGGGTTCTCAGAAATAAAGTGGGCTGATAGGCATATGCAGACGGACTCAAACAGTCTTAAGGGCTGTTGAAGAGAGGCTGGGGATAGTGCGGATCTTCCAGAAGCTATTTTCCTCTGCTTATAGGAGAAGCAGCTGTAGGAACAAGACACAGATGTCCACAGTGAGCACGGTGGACGGTGGACCCTCTCCCAGCCAATCTTCCATATGAGGAAAACAGTGTCATAGCGCTCATGGGACCAGGATAAATTAAATCTGCGTGGAACTCCAAGGGAAATTCTGAAATGACTTCTAGAACCCAGGGGATAATAGAATAGGCGAAGGAAACAGCTTGATGGTAACATTCTTGGGTCACAGAACGAGTTCACATTGATGGCTGTTTCTTTTCATCAGTGTGTATAAACCTCTCTTTTTAGTAATGTGTCTTCTACTCTTGCTGATTTTTCTCACTCCTTTTTCAATAATTATTTTCAGGTCAAAGCTATAGACACGTAGTCAAGTAAAAATGAGATGCATGTGAAAATCAGAGTGCTCAGGTACCTAAATTATTGGATTAAAATTATCCAGGTGGCTTCCCAGTATTCTACATATATGTGTATATCTCTCTATCTATGTGCATTTATAACTATATATATCTACATATAGATATGTGTATACAGATAGCATGTCACACAGAAAGCTAAATGAAAAAGAAATAGTTGATTTGATAATTGGAATACAGAGACAAAAAGGTCTAAGCTGATTTGAATTTGAAGAAAATGTATTTCAAAGAGTTATTCTTCCAGAAAGAATTCACAGAGCTAAGAAATCTTGTAGTTAGGGGCTAGAGAAATGGCTCAGTGGTTAAGGCACTTGGCTCCAGTGCCTGAGGCCTCTGGTTCAATTCCCCAGTACCCACATAAGCCAGACCCACAAGGTGGTGGCCCTGGTGTTCTCTCTCTCTCTCTCTCTCTCTCTCTCTCTCTCTCTCTCTCTCTCTCTCTCTCTCTGCTTGAAAATGAATAAATAAAATATATTTTTTAAAAAATCTTGTAGTTAGGGAAACCCATTAACCTGCTACAACTGACCAAGAACCTATACTACAAGGGTTACTTGACAGCTTTAATTTAACGTGGTTTAATTAGGAGAAAAAATGTAAGTTCTTATCAGGTCAGTACATCTCCCATTTTGGTAAATGTTTTTGTTAGATTTTTCCCAGAAGAGGTTCTAATTAGAACCAGAAGAGGATACTTATTTCTCTATAAAAGATATAATATATACATACATACATATATGTGTGTATCTTTAAAATATATATACTTATATTCATGGTTATAAATTCATGAACACACATCCATAGAAAACAAACTACCCATGTACCATACAGAGCCAGGGAAAAGGACTCAACAGCTAACACAGTACAATAAGAAAATTCTACTGAAACACAGTGATATTTTTTACCTTTAAAAATCATAACATAGGGCCTGGAGAGATGGCTTGTCGGTTAAATGTGTTTGCTTGCAAAACTTGCTGCCCTGGGTTTGATTCCCCAATACCCACGTAACTCAAGATGCACAAAGTAGCACATGTATCTGGAGTTCATTCGTGGAGCCAAATTTAAGTGGTTGTAAGATGTGAACTTTCCACTCCAAGAAATGAATATAAAAACAGGTCCCAGGCTGGAGAGATGGCTCAGCAGTTAAGGCACTTGCCTGCAAAGCCTAATGACCCACAGATACATAAAGTGATATACTTATCTCTCTCTTTTCTCTCTCTCTCCTCTTTCTCTCTCTTTGCAAACAAAAAATTCTTAAAATAAATAAATAAGTAAAAGTGACAATGTGGAGCCTGGGGACATGGCTTAGTGTTTAAAGGTGTTTGCTTGCAAAGTCTGCCACCCCATGTTCAACCCTCAGCCACACACAAAAGCCAGACAGGCATTCATTTGCTATGGCAAGAAGTCCTATCACACACACACACACACACACACATACACACACACAATTAATTAATTAATTAAAAGGCACAGCTTGTACAATATAGAGGAGTCTAGAGGGGAGTCTTGAAGCTCCCCAGTAAGTTTCCAGTAAAAGAGCTGCTATTTGGAGGCATGTTAATATTTGGATGCCTTTGAATATTCTCCAATGGTTCATTGAAGTTTGTTGGTTGACTGACTGATGTCCCTCGGAAATGGCTAGGTTTTTTTCATCCACTTGTATTGGTTCCATTTGGTGACACTGAAGCAGAGATTAGCAGCGCTGTGGTTTGGTACTCCTAATTCTTAAACACAGATAAAGAGCTCTTCCTTCCGTTCCCTCATGAAAGTCACCATTCATGGGAAAGGAGCCATCTCCTGAGTGAGGCCCCAGACTCACCCTCCCTCCATCAAGGCGGAGTGGAAAGTAAAGGAGCCCCGGGACCTCTCCCTTGACAAAATGCTTTTTCATGTGAAGCACACGAATTCCTTTTTTCCCTGGACTAAGTTGATTCAGATCATTGTCTCTTCCGCTGGACAGGAAGAGAGGCTAATCTATAAAACAATGAGACTTCACTGTGGATACCCAAACCTGCAATTGCATTGTACAGAGGGGCTTCATGAATAATTCCTGGGGTATGATCTGACATTAATCTGGGTAGTTAGTACACAGTTGGGGTGTTGCCAGAAAAAAAGCTGATTGATTTCTTTATAATAGGGCTCTTTGGGGGTGAGAGCACAGCCTCCTCCCTAAGCTACACTCGTCCACACTGAGCACTGAGCTATCATCTTTACCTCTCATGTTTCCTCCTTGAGCTGGAGGCCTGAGTCCTGGCAGCAAAGTCCTGTTTCAGAAACAAGGCAATTCAGACAAGGCAGCTCCTCCAACTTACCTGTGGCTCATACACCTGTCAGCTTCAAATAGCTTTGTTCTAAGAAAATCACCTATAGCAGCCGTACATTTGGCATTATCCCTAGCCAGGGTGTGAACCAATACCCTTTACACTTGTTCTCAGAACTGTTCTCTCTCTCTCTCTCTCTCTCTCTCTCTCTCTCTCTCTCTCTCTCTCTCTCTCTCTCTTGCTCTCCCTCCCTCCCCTCTCTGTCTCATATAGCTCAGACTGGCTCAAACTCAGTAGGCAGCTAAAGATGACCTTGACCTTCTGATCCTCCTGCCTCTACTTCCTGAGTGCTGGAATTACCAGTCTGTGCCCTCCACTTCCCGAGGACGGGGATTATAGATAGGCACGTGCTATGATGCCAGCTGTATGCCAGGCTGGGGATGGAATCCAGGGCTTCATACACACTAGGCATGTGCACTAGGCCAGCATTGTGCCAACTGTGCCACATTCCCCACTGAGAACTGTTCTTCATGGGGGCAAGGCCAGCGTGGATAATTTTCAGAAATCTCCTTTGGACATTATTAGTGAGCCCATATTGATACCTCTTCTTGAATGAAACCAGACAGAAAGTGAACAAATGGTCGTCTCTTAGTTAAAAGTCCCATGGGTTCAAACACATATTTATAGGGTATGTATCTTTTGCTCAGCATTTTAATAGGCATTGTGATACATTCTTAAGAGTGAAAGAAATGAAAGAGTTAAAAAAAACAAAACCCAGAGCCTGGGGAGATGACTCAGCTGGTAGGTTAAGTGCTGGCCTTGCAAGCATGGGGAGCTACGTTTGGATCCTCAGCACGCACGTGACAGCCGGACGTGGTGGTGCATGCCTATAATTCCAGCGCTGGGAAGGCTAGAGACATGGAGTCTCTGAGGCTAGCTAGCTAGCTAATCTAGTCACAGCAATAAGCTTCAGGTTCTCTGGCTGAGCTCAGGTTCAGTAAGAGACCCTGTCCAAAAAAAAAAGACAATGGATTTGAGAGCTGTGGAGATGGCTTGGAGGTTAAAGATGCTCGCTTTCAAGGCCTTTGATGATGGCCAGGTTCAATTGCCCAGTGCCCACATAGTCAGATGCGCGACATGGGGCATGCATTGAGTTCATTTGCAGGAGGCCCTGGCATGCCCATTCCCTTTCACTCTCATTTTCTCTCCTTCTACTTGCAAACTATATCTATCTATCTCTCTATCTATATCTATTATATATATATATAGAGAGAGAGAGAGAACAGAGACACCTAACATCACCCTCTGACTTTCACACATGAGTGCACATATGTGCACGCATAGCCACACATGTGTGCACCCACACACATGCAAACATTCATATATACGCTTACATGACCAGCATGCTTTCTGCTATGCGATCTTCCTGTCCAGGTGGAGAAATCAAAGTAAGACCGATAATAATGTCCATTGAAAGGAGACAAGCAGAGGACAGAGTCCCTCAAATAAGCATCCACAGAGCACCGAGCTTGGCCCAAGCTGTGGAGAATGTTAGGAGTTTGGGTTGGCAAAGAGGGCTGATTTGTAGTGGTTATTATTAAAAATAGCAATAGCCAGGCAAAAGGGTGGACCTGATACTGCTTTTCCCATGGGATATTTCCAGCACTTAAGCACAGGTTTGATATTAAATAGTCAGCAACAACTATGGTGCAGGTTCTCAGTGGTCTGCCAGCATTCAGATCATTGGAGTGCAGGAGGGTAGACATCAATCTGTCTGGAGACTTGGGACTGTCTTGACTGTTTACCTATCTATGGTCTATCTCCCTCGTGGAGAATCCAAGTGCTTCTCCCTACAGCAGGTAAAAGCAACGTCTGAGCATGACTATTTCTCAGTCGGTGGCTAAAGAATCTGTGTGGGCCTGACCACAGCCAAGAGCTTTTCATAAGAAAATGGAATTGAAACAGATGAACGGATGAGTAAAAATGAAGGTGGTCTTTGTGAACTGGAAATGGGAACAATTTTCTATGCATAGTAGAGAGAGAGAATCCAGTGAAAATAACCAGGGATACTGAATCAATACTCAGATGGCCATCAGTCCCAAAGTCACTGTCCCTGCCATAACCTTGACGACCTTTGACTCCAGTGCTTGGCATGAGAACTTGGTATTGTCCACGTATTACCTCATCCAGCCCTCATAACAACTCTACCAAGTGTATCCTATCATTACCTCCTTTATATATGTGGGCAAACTGAAGCTCAAAGGTCCCCAGCAACCTGCTCAAGGTCATATAATTACTAACCACTAATACACATGCACATACTCACACAGGTTAAAATGGTTTCCCTAACAAAATTATATAACATTTTAACAAGGAAAATTACCTGTAATTTTAGTATGATATCACTCATAATTTCTTCATATTTTTTTTCAGGCTGTTACTCATATTTTATATACGTACTCCATAGCTATTAAACAATTTTGTGACATACTCCTTTTCACTTAATATTATCAAGTAAAACTTTTCTTTACTGTTGCACAATATCTATAATTATAATTCATGCTGTTGTATCATTCCTCGTCTGTTTTTGGCTATTACAAATGACACGTCAGTAAACCTGTGCCTCCCCATACATCTCTTTCTACTTATTTCTCTCACATCAATACTTATGAGTGGTTGTCAGAGATTACACACATATCCTAAGTCCTGAATTCCATTAGCAAACCATTTTCCAAGAACCTTGTACCTATTTCTACTAATTCCAACAGTTACAATTTGACAAATGTCACTGAAAATACCTTGTGATCATCTGCTATTAGGGGGTTTTGTTTTTGCTTAGTAAAAATTAATGGTGTTTTTCATTTCATTTTTGTTACTAACAAATAGCTTTTAGACAAATTATATGTATTTTTTTCTACTTAAATAGTTTGGAACTGGGGTGTGACTCAGAGTGTTTGGCCAGAGTTCAAAAAGCCCTGCGTTCAATCCCAAGCACTGCCCCCCAAAATTAATAATAAAACAACAACAGAGATGAAATAACGATAAGAATAGTTTGGAAATCTCTTTAACCCATTTATTTGTTAAAGTCTTGATATTATCTTAGCAAAATTGATTAGGATGTTTATATACCATGAAGAATACTATCATTTGTTACTTTCAACATGAATATATTTTCTGACAGTTTGCCTTAGTTAGTTTTTATCTTAGAGGCATTTTGAGGCTTGCTTGTAGCATATTATTCTGAAACTCCAACAACTGCTTCAGTCTTTAGAGAGCTTTTGTTCTTCCAAATATCTGAGATTCGATTTCATTTTGGTCAATTGTTATTGATTTGAATTTTTTCAACTTAATCTTTTTCTCATATGGAGATTATTTTTGATATCTAGGAAGGAAGGAATAGAGTAATTTTCCTTGCTCTCTACCTTTATTACATAATTCTTCATTTCCTCATTGCTTTATGGAACTTTATTACATGCTATATTTTTCTATTAAATTTATGGGCTTCTTTCCTATTCCACCGACCTTTTCATTTGGTGGCATTTTAGTCTTGCTTTTTTAAAAAATGCTGTTGTTTTATAGTATGGTTTTACATTTTATAGGACTAGCTTCTTTAAAAAAACATTTTTGAGAGTCACAACATCTATTTTTCCAAGTATGATCAAGAGTTATTTTTACTTTTTTTTCCAAAACAAGTTTCTGAAATTTAAAGTGGGGACATTTTAACCTTTATATTATTTTAGGACAAATCAATAGCATTTTATGGTTCATTTATTCTAACCTCTCCTAGTTCACTTATTTGAGTTCTCTAATCTTTTCCCAATAAAGGTTTCTTTACACAAACTGATTATTTAAAAAATTATTTATTTATTTGCAAACAGAGAGAGATAGAGGTAGGAGAGAAAGAGAGATGAGAGAGAGAGAAGAAGAGAGAGAGAGAGAGAGAGAGAGAGAGAAAACATGTCAGAGCCTCCAGATACAGAGCAAACAAACTCCAGATGCATGCGCCACTTTGTGCATCTGGCTTTACATGGGTGCTGGGGCATCTCTCTCAGGTTGTTTGGCTTTGCAGGCAGGCACCTTAACTGCTGAGCCATCTCTCCAGCCCATCATCAATTATTTTTATTATGTAATTTCTAGATTTTTACATAAATGTGCTTCAACTTACAGAAAGAATATGTCCCACTAAAATGTTGAGGAGACAGTTCAATAGATAAAGCACATACTATGGAAACCCAAAAACCCAAGTTTGGGTCCCCAGAACCCACATGATCACAGCTCTCCTGCATCGAAATGAAATGGAGATGGAAGAATCAGAGACGCTCTCAAGCCAGGCAGCCTGGTCTTGGCAGCAATGAACGACTAAAGACAGCCTCAGTCAAGGTGAAAGGCAGGACTGACACCATGGATTTCCTCCTGACCTTCACACCCACCACACCCTGGCACTCACACCCACACACAAACGATAACAAAAAATCATCAGTTGAAAATATCCTAAGCTAAAGTGTATTTAGTACACACGACCCATTGAGTGTCCTAGCCTGGCCCCCTAATCCACTGAGGCATGGGGTTACCTCCCTGTGACAAAGAGCTTTGAGTTAGATAGCTTGTCCAAAGAGACAGTCCTACTGCGCAGCCCAGAAAAAAAGTCAACGTCAAAAGGAGGGTTTCTTTCACCCCGTCGCAAAGGAGAAAGTGGTGGGTCTTAGTGTCAGTCAGGCACTGCTGGGACTGATTTTGCTAAATGGCCTTTTAATGAGGGTAATTTTGTGCATTTATGTACATGCGCTGTTTTCACTTCATCCTCTCATTTGGAGCATGTTCACTTGGAGACTGATTTTTCTCAGCCAGTACCCGTATGTGGTCAAGTTCATGAGTGCCATCCCCACCACCGAATTGGATTGTCTTCTGCTACATTGCACAGCTCTCAGGAAATCTGTAAGGAAAAATGTTCATCCCTTCCAAAATCACACATATCATTCAATCTTCTGGGACTCACTGAGCCTCAGTTTCCCATTTGCAAAATGATTTGTAACATCTCTCAAAAGCAGGAAGGCCTCCTGGTCTGATGTCTGTCCATCTGATGGACACTGTGGTTACTCCATAGGCAGAGATTCCACTTTTCTGCCTTGAGCTGTAGGTCAAGGTCACAGCTCTGGGGTGGGGTATAATCATGGTTGTAAAGCATTGAATCACTCACAAGGCTAAATTTGACTTGAATTGTCATTACAAGCTTTGGACCATCTTTTAATGGCAAAAAGTGTCATTTGGGGATTTTTTTTCTTTCTCTGTCATCCATTCATTCCTTTATTTGTTTAAACTAAAATTCTGAAATATTTCGATTTTTCCCTTCAGCTTTCTTAACCTAAAGTTTTTGTTGTGTTAGTAGTTCCGACGAGGCGGGTTTATGAGCAACAGCCCTTTCCTTGTTCTCCAAATATTGATTACACAGTTGTCGCTTCCTCTAGCAGTTTTGGAGGAAAAAAAGGTTTATGAATTGCATATGTTCTGAGACACCAGCTCTGAAAATGCCTTCGGGTTTCCATCCCTTTTGGATGCTCATCCTGGTCAACCTCATCTCCTCCTATGATTTCCTCTTCTTCACATTACTGTCACTCAAGCCTAAAGTTTCAGCCTAGACTCATGATCCACCCTTTATGAATAGGATGCATCAGCAGGATGCTTCCTGGCATGCGCCCCAAGCTTCTCCTGCTCCTTCTTCTTGATCCTCTAGCCCATCACTCCACAAGAGCACCAATACCATCCTCACCTGCACCTGCCTCTATCCCGTGTCCGCTTCCACCTGAGTCTTAAACATCTCCCACATTTTCTACGAGCTTTCTGTTCCCAACGGCTTCATGGACATCACCATCATTTCTTATCTAAGATGCAGTTCACATCCTTCCTCATACTATTCCCACCAATATTCATTCATGTCCCTTTTATTCATTTCCCCCTTGTTTTAAAAATGCAAAACTGTTTCTCACTCTCTTCATTGAAACACATAGCTGTCTGGTGCCCTTGGGACAGACGACATCAAATACCCTCACATTCCCATCCAGCCATTGTTCTCCATCGTCCTCTCCACCTGCTCTTCGGGCCTCCCTTCTGGATGACCCTGTCCTATTCTTTAGAACTCTGTGTCATGGGCAGGAGAGATGGCTCAATGGTGAAGGCACTTGCCTCCAGTGCCTAAGGCCCTGGGTTCAATTCCCCAGGACCCACATAAGCCAGACCCACAAAGTGGTGGCTTTGTGCTCTCTCTCTCTTTCTCTGTATCCTCTGCTTGAAAATGAATAAATAAAATATTTTAAAAAACAAAAAAAATTTACATACTAGGGCCAGGAGAACCTGGCTGAATACTGGGCTATCCATGGTCCCCTGTCACAAGGACTGATCCAGACGACCATGGAGGAGGATATCCAGCTGATTGGGGATGGGGGGGCATCAGGGAATTGGGGATAGCAGCTCACTGTTTGCCCACTGAATAATGTAGCTCATTATGGACAATAAAAAAAAGAACTCTGTGTCACTTCCCCCCACATCACAGCCTGGACACCTTCCACATTCCCTTAGAGCTCTGATTCTATGAATACATGAATCTTTGTGAGTGAAAAGTATTTCACTCGATTTCTTTCTTCCTCTTTGAAATGTTATTCATTGTTTCTGACTTTGATCGTGTAAGGGGGAATAAGAGATAAAAAAAACTTCTCCAATTTGTTCTCCTTCTAAGTAATCAGTTTTCACTTGCCAGCCAGCAGTGTTCCAGTTCTTTTCATGACACTAGATTTTGGTATTGGTCTCTGTGTTATGTCATATCAATTATATGAGTCTTCTTGATTTCCAAGCTTAAGTAAACATATATTCTTATCTTGCTCAGGGGTTCTGATTACTCACTTGGATCTATTCTTGACTCCTGGTTCTATGAATATTTTCACTATAGTTTCAGCATAATGTATTTGAGTTCATCTTAGATTTTACTGCTTACTGTTCTGATTTTTGTATTTTATTTCTGATTTTATTACTTCCAGTTATGGAATAATGCCCTGTTGTGTTCAGCTTTTTTTTCACTTTTATTTATTTATGAGAGAGAGAGAAAGAGAAAAAGACAGAGTCTAGGCATTCCAGGGCCCTTTTTCCACTGTAAACATACTCCAGATGCATGCACCACTTTGTGCATCTGGCTTTATGTGAGGACTGGGGAATTAAACCCAGACTGGCAGGTTTTACAATTAAGTGCTCTTAAATGCTGATCCACCTCCTCAGCCCTCTAGTGCTTATCTTGGTTTCTTTTTATTTCTTCCTTCCCGTTCTCTCTACCTCCTTTCTTTCTCTTTCATTCCTTTGTCTTTTACTTTTTCCTTCCCTTTCTTGCTGTCTGATCACCATTGCAAATGTGCTCCTCCAACAGAACTATCTTTCCAGATTGGATAGAAGAGGAGAAACGACTGAAGGTGGAGGAAGAGTTGGGAGGCTTCTGGAGGCTTCCAGAGCTGGACAAATGCATGGTAACAGTGGGAGTGAGAAACCAATCAACTCCAGTGTGGCCATGTGGTCTGCTCTAACCTGTGATCTTCGGCATGGAACATTTTCTCATTCAGCCCACTTAATACTGTACAAATCCAAAATGCCATGCATTTTCTCAGACTTTCATGACAATTGGCATTGTTTTCTGCTTTGTGTGTGTGTGTGTGTGTGTGTGTGTGTGTGTGTGTGTGTGTGTGTGTGTGTGTACTCCTGCACATGGTATAGGCACGTGTATGTGCCTTACAGAACCCCATATGCTCAGCTGTGGTGGGAGTGCTCACTGCTCCTCTGCCCATTCCGATTTTGAGCTGAGATCTCTTCCTAATACCAGAGCTCAATGTTGTTCATGAGTCCAGGTGATCCTGGTCTCTGCTCCTCTAGAAAGGACTGGGGTTACAGGCAGTGTTGCCAGGACCAGTTGTTTATGGGAATCTGAAGATTTGAACTTGAGCAGTTTCAGGTCCCCTCAAGCCCTCATACTTGTACAGGCATCATACTTATCTTCTCAACCATCTTGCCAGCCCTGTTTCCTGACATTCTTCAAAATATCTTATGTATGTATTTATTTATTTGAGACAGAGAAACAAAGAGGGAGAAAGATAGAGAGCAAGAGAGAATGAATGGGTGAGCCAGGACCTCCAGCCACTGCAAACAAACTCCAGATGCATGCATCACCTTGTGCATCTGGCTTTACGTGGATACTGGGGAATCGAACCTGGGTCTTTAGGCTTTACAAACAAGCACCTTAACCACTGAGCCATCTCTCCAGCCCTGTTTCTAGACATTCTTAAAGAAAGCACATTTCCCTACAGAGAATCCATGAGATCTATTTGCCCCATGTTTCTGTACAGCCCTGTCACTCAGGCAATGCAGATCAGCAGGACACTCTGCCCAGCAGGCTTGAGCCCTGACTAGTCTGCTTGAGGCCAGCTTTGCCCTTCATCCCTACACACTGGTGAAAAGTATGCTTGACTGTTTCCCCAACAATACCAACATCGTGATTGGGAAGTTGGGTCTCTTGAGATGTGTTCTGCAAACATTTTGCAAAGGAGGAGGTGAAGACCTGCTGGCATGGAAGAGCGACGAAAACATAAATTTCAGTCATCTTACCAGCGAAGTGGACATATTTCACCAAGGCCAGACTAATTTAACAGCTATATTTTCATGGTTGTTCACCCTTAAGTAGAAACAGACCCACAGAACAGTCAAGGAGACAGAAGTAGTCCTTGAAATGCATAAGGATATACAGAGACCTTGGCAAGTGAATAGGCCCCCAGTAGGGACCCTGAAAGGTATGTGATGACACAGTGCAGAAGAGAAGGCTTGCCATGTTCCAATATTAATACAAATATTGTATAGTTTTGGAAGGCTTAAAAGCAACAGATCAGGTCTGTTTTGAGGTAACTGGCAGGAAATGGCCCAAAAAGACATTTTACTCTCAATGGAATTATGCGTATACCATTCTTGCCTGTCTCTCCCAGTTCCACACTGACCATAAATTCCATGGCCGTGACCTTTAACAGCTGCTCAGCAATCACTTGAGCTACACCCCCTAGAAAAGCCACATAATCCTCTCACTTCCTCCATTTAGAAAAAAAACACCTTGCTCTAAAAAGCACATCAATGTCTCACTCTATAAATATTCTCGAGGCCCTTCATTGGGCTACAGATGCTGACGCAGGCTGAGGTGAAGAACCTTATGCCTGCCCCTGGCATTGTCCAAAGAAAGCTCCACATTGGCACCAGGAGTTAGTAAGGCAGAGTCTCAGCAATGACAGCCCGAGAATACAATCACCTGGGTGTGCCATGACCACTAAAAGTAATAAAGCCGGGGGGTCATTTGGGAGGAGATTAGAAAGGGCTTTGGAAAAGGAGTGGATGAAAGGACTTTCTCATAGAACATGTCCCAGGAAAGAACCAAAAGTTGAGAGACATCAGAAATGGAGGAACTGTGCCAAAGTGGGTATGAGGGTGAAGAACAGTGTGAGCCAACTACCTGCAGCGGCTGAGTGTGTGAATTTCAAGGGCGCTGTAGAAAAACCCCTTTGGACGGAAGATGGAGTCGAAAGAGAGCTGCCCCATGAAGCCCAGCCCATCTATTCTATACTAACATTGAGGCTGAGGAGATGGCTCAGTGAATAAGGCCCTTGCTGTGCATGCATGAGGACCAGAGTTCAGACCCCAACACCCACATAAATTCCAGGTGGGCAGAGCAGCCACCCATAACCCTAACACTCAGAGATTTCCTAGGCAAACTGGCTAGAGAGACTAGCTGAAGTGGTGAGCTCTGGGCTCAGTGAGACTTTACCTCAGTAAAATAAAGAGAATCATGGAGGAAGACATGTCAGCCTCAGGCCTCCACATGCACACATACATACATGTGTGCCACACACGTGAACACACGCATGAAAGACAAAGAGAAAATTATTTGTTGTCTATCTGGAACTCAAGCTGGTCGGATGTCTGGAACTTTCTCTCAGCTCCATCTTAATGGAACAGCTGGGTGAAAAGAAGTGTGGGCAAGACTGGCAGGATGGGATTGTGGGAAGTTAGACCCTTAAGGCCTCATCACTCACAATTTCACTCCAGAGCATCATTATTTGGTGGTCAAGAAGCCTCTCCAAAGGCAAGAGCAGATTTGGTAAGGAAGATCATGTGATGGCAGACATTGTTGGGCTTTCCCTCTCCAGCTCTTTTCACAGCTGGGCCTAAAGTCACTTGACCTACAAACACCCCACTTGTGACTTCTGTCCTGGAGCCAGTCCTCAGATTCTACTGCACACACAGGGGTAAGAAAACCTTCGCCTGTCTTTCTGTGAGATATTGTCCACATGGTGGGGAGTGGGGGGGGGGTCCTTAGGGGATATTGTGCTGCTAAAGCTATACATAAAATATCTTAAACAAGAATTTGTTTTTCTTTTACCTGGAGGCATGAAGCTGTAGACCCTGGGTGAGCTTCTTAGCCACATCAAAACAACAGGTTTGAAATGCTCTTTTTCGACCTCATGGCTTTGATGGTACAAGCCACCAAGTTCTTGTTCAAGGAAATATGAAAGAAAAGAGGGTAGGACCGTGCAGATGTTTCTGATCCTGTTCTTTCCCTAAGGAAACAAGGGGCTTCTTGAACTGCCCACCTTCATGGACCTTTTGAGCTTCTATTGAGTAGAGAAGGAAGTGAGAATGGCCTTAGGTGGCCAATGAACTGTTGAAAGAAGTCCCCTCTTGAATTTGGGAAGAAGCAGCTACATGAAGCCCTGAAAAGAAGCCACTTTGGTTCCCAGGCAGGCTGCACCCCATATGACCCCTGGGCCCTTGGCAAGGCCCCCAGCCTCTCTGAAGGTTCATTTCCTCGTTTGCAGAGTAACAAGGATGCCCTCCAACTCAGGGGTAAGTATCAGGGATGCGTGGCATGTTGTGGCTTAAATATATCCTGTCGAAGATTCGAGGTGAAGTAGTGAGGCATGAAATGGCTTCACAGACGGAATGGAACTATGGTGTTTAGACATGCCTCAGGCAGGAAGTGATTAGGACTAGGTGAGAATGTAGTGACTGAATCCCAGTGGTTTCCTAAGAAGAGGAAAGAGACTGGGCACACGCAAAAAACACGTGCTTCGTCTCTTGCCTTGTGATATCCTAGCCAAACGGACTCTGCCAGGAAGAAGGCCAGCACTAGATGTGTCCCTAGAACCGTGAGCCAAAATCAATCTCCTTCCTTTAGAACTCACCCAATGTGAGGGCTTAGTTCCTGGTACCATGACGGTATGTAGGAAACGCAGAGGAGGCACTGGGATTTGGAGATGCCAGGCAATTAAATGGGAAGTCTTTACTATTTAGATAAAAGTTGCCTTCTTTCGGTGCATATTTAAGAAAACTACATTCCAAATTCTATGTAATTGAACTCTACGTAGGATGTGCAATTCAGTAGAACCACCATGGAGTGATTATAACAGTGACTTTTATTACCTGAATCAATCAGGGTCATTGAGTTATGGTCATGTGTAGACACACAATCTGGGCCATGCTCTGCATCTTGAAGTTGTCCTTTCTTGAAATTTGTAAAAAAAATGTTTTTGTTTCAAGAAATATTAGCACTGGATAAAATAATTAAGTGACTTCTTGAAAGCCCTTCATGTAAAAACATATTTTATATTCACATTCCCATTTTAAAAGGATATAGAATGCAAGATAAACAAAATGATTTCAAGAGCCAGATGGCAGCAGGATTCACAGTGTCACCGTGATGACAGAACAGTCCTGGAGGGCTTTGACATATTCTCTCCTTGAACAGCGGAGCCCATGAACTCTGCATAAGGCTGAAAGACAATCATCTGTCCCCTGGCAGTATGTGGATGTCTAGAGTCTAACAGGGAAGACTGTCTACAAAGTAGCTCTGGCACTCCTGACCTCACAGTGGTGGGAGGGGCTTATGATCATGGCATATTGTCTGTGTGTGTGGACGTTGTCAATAAAAAAGTTTTTTTAAAAAAAGAATCTAAATATGAGTTTGAGAAAATAGGATAAGCTGTGCGCAGATGTTTAGAATTTACCAGAACGAACACGCATGCCAGAACTTGAGAAAGCTGAAAGAAGCAATAGCATTAGAATTCTTCCTTATTATACAAGCGTCTATATACAAGCCAATCTAATACACCCGATGCGAATAGCAATGACTTGTCCAAGGAAATATTGAAACCCATTAGGATTGCACTCGCATAATCTGATTCAACAAGTCAGAGAACATTTTCTCGAAAACATAATATCTCTGCTGTATTGTGTGAGATGAAGGTCAGATTACATTTCTTGCCTGTGCAATAATTCCCACATCATAAATTCTGATGAAATTATATCAATATACAAAGCAAATGGATGTCTGACCCACCATCGTTTTCTTGTTTTCAGAAAGAGAAGCTGACACACAGGCAAATCCCCAGCTGCCTGGAGCGCTGCTCTGACAGCCTGCCTTTGCCTGGGAACCGTGATTAACTATCTTGACCAGGAGGGGCTGGTGGAGTTTGTGGTTTCTGCTCTGAATATTAAACCTGGGCATACAAGAGTCCTTATTGTGGGGAGCACTTGGAAATGGCGATGCAAAATTGCTTTATATTTGTGGGACATGATTGCTTTGGATGATGTGGTCCTAGCTGGTGGGCCTCTCTCACTGCCTGTGTTTCCAGGTTAGAAATCATTCCTTTGACAGGGTATCTGCCACAACTGGGTCTCAGTTTCTGTAGTATCATTTCATATATATTGGCAACTGCTCATCTGGGCTGTTCTTATAAATGATGCATTTTGCATAATTTATGACAATGGATAAATGAATAAATAAAATATATTTTTTTAGAAAAATCAAAGTTAACAAAGTCCACCCCAACTTTTCTTGGACATGTCAAGGCATCTCAGACTTTGACTTTTGAAGGGGACTGAGGCACAGATCAAAATGTCACACTTGTGCATGACATGTCCGGGCACTGCGCTTCCCAACACTGAAGTTTGATATTGCAAAAGCCAACAAGAGGCAAAGCCCCCTTTGCAAGGAACCAATCAGTTACTGATAACTCTCCACAACAATATAATACCTACTTAAAATCTGTGTCAAGAGATAAAGGCATCTACTGGACCCACACATAGAAAGGGGGCTAAGAGGGAGTCTCCTTTTCCTCCTCTGAAAACACTAATGTAGCCGGGCGTGGTGGCGCACACCTTTAATCCCAGCACTCGGGAGGCAGAGGTAGGAGGATCGCCATGAGTTCAATGCCACCCTGAGACTACATAGTGAATTCCAGGTCAGCCTGGGCTAGAGTGAGACCCTACCTCAAAAAAAAAAAACCCACTAATGTTGCAAGTGACAGGTAGAAGAAGGGGGAAGATATCACCTTTGGCCTTCTTAAGCCTTTGAAATACTGATTAGAGAAAAGGGAGAGCCCATGGAAGCTAAGCAGGGTCGGTTCCGGTTAGTACTTGGATGGGAGAAAGCACAGTGAACACTGATAATGGTAATGAACAGGGGACACTTCTTTGTTGCAGACCTCAAGTTTAGATTCAGACCTGAAGTTGCTTTTTTTTCCAGAACCCACACAGCCCTATAGCAGACCCCTTCGGAGAGTGGAGCATTTGAAGGCTC
The DNA here is from genome assembly GCA_004024765.1 of Zapus hudsonius. NCBI lineage: Eukaryota > Metazoa > Chordata > Mammalia > Rodentia > Dipodidae > Zapus > Zapus hudsonius. The sequence continues at coordinate 13,793 of PVHP010017599.1, read as the reverse complement.
TTGTGGCAAGCCGGAGATGCCTCTGGTTTCTGTCTGTGTGAATCTGGGGAGATACTGATTTGAATTTGAAGGAGGGTGCCCCAGAAGCCTAAGGAAACCCAAGGAATGATGCTGTTTTGAATTTATGAATGAAGGTCTCCATAGTTCAAAGGAACTTGATCCAGAAATAAGATATTCCCCTTAGTTCCCCACCCATAATTCTGGCTTTCTTTTGGTTCCCTAAGTTGTTCTTGCCATTTCAATGTCTCTTGGAGATTCCATTAGTCATAACACTTAGCTTGAGTGGCCTAAGGTCAACATTATCTGTGAGTGGTTTTCAGATTAGCCAAGTTCAGCCTTGCTGGGCAATTAGTTACCCTCCCCTCCTCCACACCTCACCATCTAAAACAGGACTTGTATATATTTCAGATACAACCAAAATGTAATTGTAGTGTAACCAGAGAAAACTAGCCCAAAACCTATAACGGAAATCCAAAGAGATTATCCCTGGGCCAAGTCCCCTCAATGAAGAAGCGTCTATCTCCTGGCTTGTTGGTCTGCAAAGACTGCACACTTAGGAGCCCCTGGGAAAGCGTGGAATAAAACCAAGACTCTCTTCACATGAGGATTTCTGGATTGACAACTATGGAATGCTGAAGTTAACTGGAGGATTTTACTTCATCATTGGTTTTTAGCGCCGAAGCGGTCTTATAGACAATGGCTTTATTTTACAGATGAGAAACGGAAGCCCAGCAGAACAGACGTCTTCATCAGGTAGAGCAACAGTAGCAGAACTGAGCTGAATCTTGGGCCTCCAGGCTCAGTGCAGTGACCTTCAAGCTTTCTTAACCAGGAACTTCCACAAGCCAGGCATTTCTCATCACCATCCAGAGTCACAGCTATGCGTGTGTACCTGGGACCTTCCAGGAGGGACTCTCATCCTCCCTGGGGGTGATGGGCCCTGCCCTCCAATGCTCTCTTCTACTTTTGTCTTATTTAATTTTTTCCCCACACTAGTGCTGAATTTAAAAAACTTTAACACTGTTCAAAAGTTCACCCACTGAAACACTATTAGATTTCCTTTTAAAAACTGACTTCCCACTTTATTTCCCCATCAGAGAGGTAGATGGCACCAGATAGGACTTCATCCAACCCCACTACATTTGGAAAGAAAAGAATGATACTGGACTGGAAAGATCGCTTAATAGTTAAAGGCCTTTGCTTGCAAAGCCCACCAGCCTGGGTTCAACTCCCAACAGCCGTGAAAAGCTGGATGCAAAAAGGGGTGCATGCATCTGGCATTCATTTGCAGCAGAAAGCACACCTATACATGCACACACATGCAAATAAGTAAAATTTTACATATGATACCTATAAGAAGTTATCAGTTTCTCTTAATATTAAATGACCAGAAATACTTAAAAGACTAGAAAAGAAACCCCAGATACAGGCTGGGGAGATGGCTCAGTGGAAAAAAGAACTTGCTTTGCAAGAATGAACACCTGAGTTTGGATCCTCAGCATTCTGATGCTCAGTTGATGAGTCCCAGGTTCAGTGAGAAACCTGTATCAAAATAAATCAATAATAAATTAATAAATAAATAGGTAGAAGACCATTTGAGGAAGATACCCAACATCAATCTCTGTATACACATATGTGAGCATACATATGCAAAGAAAGAGAGGAAGAGGAAGGAAGGGAGGGAGGGAAGGAAGAAGGGGGAAGGAAAGGAAGGAAGGAAGGAAGGAAGAAGATCCAAAAGTAACAACTAGAATAAAAGTGAATTGCTCAGACAGCAGGCACCTGGTACTCTATAGTGATGCCTATCTGGATCTTGGGCTCGTTTTAGGGCTCTTTGCTTTGGGATCAATAGCTTTTGCTAGAAACTGCTCCTTGAAGCAGGGCAGGGTTTTAGATTTGTCTGCTGCGATGAAGACAGAAGTTCCTTAGTCCAGATTCACAAGCAAAGGAGATGTGGCTTTATCCTGAGAAGCTAAATCAAAAGAGGTGGAGAGCTCATGTGGTGTGGTATTGGGGTGTTCATTTACAGGCTGTCAAATGGCACCTTGAGTAAGCCGTACCTCCAATCTTCACATTCACAGGGCACCCCAGATTGAACCCATCTATCACTCCCCACGTGGCAATTCTTTCTTCAGCAGCATGAGGAAAAGGGCCTGGTGAGAGCTGGGGTGGTGGAAGCCTGTGACTCCCTGGATGCCAGGAGCTGGAACAGGGCAGAAGGGAGACCCACACCGCAGCCTGCCACGATAAAGTGACGACTGGCCAGCTCAAGACCACAACAGGCAGGAACTCCCTTTGTCCACTTCCTCCATGGGAAGAGACATGGACCTGCAGCCCATCAGCTCCCCACATTGCTGGACTCCAGCCCTGGGCTCATCCTCACCAACCAGCGATGGAACAGCTTAGCTTATTTTCCTGTAAATCCCTGAGCCCCCATCCTGTGGTTATTCAGAGGCAGCCAAACCTTGTTTTCCATTCAGGGCTGGTTCCTGGCAGACTTCCCACTGCAGGACTCCGGTACTGACAGAGGTTAACGGGGACCATTTAGCCACTCTCTGCAGCATGGGTTTGATCTTCTTGGCTCCGATACACTTCCTCTTCTTGGCACAAGAAAATTCAGCTTTTGCCCTTTATCTTGTTATCCAAGAGGCTGAAAGCCCACGACAGCCAGGGCTGCAGATGCTGCCCCTCTGAGTCCTGGCACAGAGGGAGAAGAAACACAGCATAGCAACATCCACCATACCCCCTCCACAGCCAGCTGGCCTGTCGTTGAAACCAAGACCAATGAGAGATGACGTATTCGGCCCATGCCTGGTACTGCCTCACTTCCTCCATAAAGAAAATAGAGAAACGTGAGGGCTGCAGGAAGAAGCAGCTGCAAGCTGCACCCACAGAAGGCTTATTAAGCCTGCCCTGAGTCCAAAGTATTTTTGATGCTAAGTCCCTAGAGGTGCATCAGCTATGCAGGACCATGACTTTGAAAGACAGTCGCCAACGTCAACTTAATGTTCTTCTGCAGTTTGTATTGCTTCTAAGATGCATTTGGGAGGCTCCTTATCTGCAACACCCTAACACCCCACAGCAGAGAGTGGGAACAAAAACGACATACCATGTCAAGAGATATTACTCTGAAAAGTGCCTCAAGTCCTACAAGAAGTCCAGTCCTTGCACCTGCTTCTGTAAGGAGAATGGAGCCCATTGGAGCACTGAGCCCCACAGGTCTAAGCCAGCCTAGAAACAAGTTGCTACTCTTTTGGCATCAGATGAAATAGTGGCTTAGGAGAAGCAAGAAACTTGCGATTGTGCCCACAACCCACCAACAATACTGTGACACTCTGGCAGGTGACCACGGGTGGGTGGCACACAGCATCACTAACCTAGACAAGAGTGTATGAGACTTGATTAGCAGGGGAACACTGCCTCTTCTCTCTACGCAGAATCAAAATCTTCCCATGTTAAATACATATAAAGTAGCTCAATTGTAGGCTTTCTAGAATCTTCATTCCCAAATTTTGCTGGAAAGAAAGCTCTATTTATTTTTCACTTGAAAGTCTTATCATGTGTTCCACCATGAAGGTTCCAGACAAAACAATGCCCATTTTCATTTATGTTTCAAAAGTTCCAACAGATTTGAATGAGGCCTATTCTGAATTGAAAATTTTGTTCATGAAGTGGAGGAGAGTACTCTAGAGCCTCCACTTAACCAGCTCAGAAATGGACATAACTAACACCCTCCCTTGATGAAAGGACAGAATCAAGTTAATTAATTGGCGTCGTCAGAGTAGAAAATGTGTCATCGTCTTCAAAACCTTAAGATGAAAGGTGTGAAATGATATCGTTGTTTCATAAATTGCTACATCAAACATGGGACGCCTATAAACCTGCAGTGGATAATTATCATAAAAGTAGCACGCTGTTAAACTCCCAGGAACAGCCAGGCCTTTCTGACTCTAGGAGAGCAAGTGGAACTCCCAGGCTCCTGAGGCCAAAGCCCCACCTCCCAGGACCTAGTCACCACAACTGTTCCCGACAGAGGCTCTCCAGCTTCTTCCTCGGTGCCCTGCCTGCTCTGTACATGGACTTGCAGTCCTGGGCTCTCAACTTTCCCGACACTTCCCCTCCCTCAGGTTAAAGGCACAGGGCCCTGCAGAGACCTCGAAGACCCAAGACCTTGAGCTTTCTTTATCTGATGGCTCCTACCCATCAGCTCCCAGCCCCCTCTCTCACTGTGACCCTCGCCATGCCAGCAGGCTTCTATCCTGGGGCCCTGGCCTTGCTGTCCCCTCTCTGGAGGTTTTCTCAGAAATGTGTACAGCCTGAGCTGTGGGTGGGTGCATGTGTGTGTAGCTTCATATGCACATGTGGGTGGGTGCATGTGTGTAGATGATGCACATGTGGGTGGGTGCATGTGTGTAGATGATGCACATGTGGGTGGGTGCATGTGTGTGCAGATGATGCACATGTGGATGGGTACATGTGCGTGCAAACAATACACATGTGGGTGAGTGCATGTGTGTAGATGATGCATATGTGGGTGGGTGCATTGTGTGCAGACGATGCACATGTGGGTGGGCACATGTGCATGAAGACGATGCACATGTGGGTGGGTACATGTGCATGCAGACGATGCACATGTGGGTGGGTACATGTGCATGCAGACGATGCACATGTGGGTGGGTACATGTGTGTGTAGATGCATATGCACATGTGGGGGTGCATGCATGTGTAGACGATGCACATGTAGATGGGTGCATGTGTGTGTAGATGATGCACATGTGGGTGGGTGCATGTGTGTAGACACATATGCACCTCTGAGCTCATGCATGTGGAGGCCGGAGGTCAACATCAGGTGTCTTCCTCAGTCACTCTACACCTTGTTATTTATTTATTTATTCTTTGGACACAGTGTCTCTCAGTGGACCTAGCTAAGCAGCAGGCCCCAGGGTTCCTTCTGTCTCTCTCTTCCCAGTGCTGGGATTATGAGTGTGTGCCAGTGTCTCCAGCTTTTATGCCGGTTCTAGGGATCTAAACTCAGGTCCTCATGCTTTCGTAACAAGCAATTTATTGGCTGGGCCATTCCTCCAGCCCAAATGCCCTATTTTTTCATGGAAAGGGAAGAGGGGGAATTTGCGGGGGAGAAAGAAGAGGAGAAAGGGGATGGGAAGCAGCTCTAAAGCAAAAAAATAATAATAATAATAAATAAAAATAAAAAACTAGAAGGAAAAAAATGCCGACTGCTGCACTTTCCTACAGATAAAAGATGAATGTGACACAATCATGGCGGACAAAATAGAATAGAATCACATAAATTGATATTTTGTAAAGAAGAAAAGTATCAGGCCAGTAAAATATACCCATAAAGCTGGTAAAACCTACAAATATTTCAAAAGAGACTCTGTCACAAGGAACCAATGTAGAAGAACAATAGAGAAAGAAACCTAACTTTTCTTCTGGCCTCTGCACACACACATAAACATGGGACACACACATCTGTGCACACTCACCTGCATACACTATACATGGATGCACCACGTCACACAAGCAACATGTTTAACAGGAGGCTTCATACATCAAGGGAACAAAAAAAAATAGAGGAAGACGAAGCAGTAGATAGGATCAAGTCAAGAATTCAGTCATCACAGAAAAATTTCAGTGCTGGGGTGGGATATCTCCCAGTGATGTATATTAATCATTGAGGCCCCTGAGGTCCCTAAAAAAATACAGGCTATGCCAAGGCCCTTAGTTGCCCACCAGAACTGGATAAGACACCTCATGGTTGGCATTCATGCCGTACTGTGACTGTCATGATCTGCACAGTATCTGTGCAATACTGTGCCCATCAACTGGGTGTCATGAATGATGGAGGAGAGGAAAAAGACATCACTATAGAAGAGGGAATGGGACTGGGGAGATGGTTCAGAGGTTAAAAGCACTTACTTGCAAAGCCTGCTGGTCCAGTTTGGATGCCCTGGTACCCACAAAGGAGAAGAAAGAATACCAGGAAGAAAGCGGAGGTTCAGTGGAGGGAGGAACATGACCGAGGAGAGTGATGAGAGGGGTTATGTAAATTTTCAAGTAAAGTTTCTTATTTATAAAAAAATTAAAAGAAAAATTAAAAAGAGAAAATAAAATCAATTATCTCTGATAGAGTATCTTAGTTGTTATTAAATTATTTATTTATTTATTTATTTGCACACGTTTGTGTGTATGTGTGTGTGAATATGCCAAGGCTTCTTGCCACTGCAAATGAACACTAGAGTAGGTTCAGCTTACATGGGTGACTCTGGAATTGAACCTGGGCAGGTGGGCTTTGTTAGAACCCACCTTTAATCAATCACTGAGCCATCTTCCCAGGCCCTAGTTATATTTGAATATCATTAGTATGGTCTTAATCCATTAAAAAGATATTCTCCCAAACTTGAGGGGTGGCAGGCTTGTTCTGCTTCCTGATATCTTAGTTTTTTGTTAGCAGGTTTAGGTTGCCACCTTAATCCTATGATTTTTGAGGACTGGTCTCATCACGCAAGAAGCCCCTATAAAAAGAAAAAGATTTCAAGAAAATTTTCCTGAAAGAAAAAGTCACTTAGAAACTACAAACTGAGGGCCTGGGAGATGGCTCAGTGGGTTAAACACTTACCATGCAAGCCTGAATGATAAAGGTCCATGGAGTCTTGTTGGTTCTCCTGTACTATTTTCAAACAAATCCCAAACATTACAAATATATTGTTGTCTATCTTGGAAGTTTTTTCAAAGCACCTTTAAAAAAATTTACATTAGGCTGTCACTTACCCTGTGAAGAAGGAGACATAGAAGCATGATTCAACCCTGTTAGATGCACACAGACAAGGCTCAGGTGTCAAACGCAGCTAAAGTGCCCAATAGGACTATGTTCTGATTGGTTAGTGTATTTAAAAATTCTTTTTACTGACAACCTCCATACATATAAACCATATGCCATAATCATAGCCCCCTCCCTTGGTTAGTAGTTTTAATAATATCAACTAATCTAGTTTTCTTTTCTCGTTCTACCTACCTTCTATCTGTATTTAATTTGTATACTAATTTTATTTGATTTGAGAATTTCTGCCACTTTTCCTCTCTTTCTTTTCTTCTTTATTTTTTTTTCAGACTATCTCAGTTTCTCCCAAAGAGCCTCAAGCAAACAGGCCAGTAAAATTCAGCAGGTTTATTGTTGAATGCATTCAATTATCATTTTTTAAGTCTAGCTCCACATTCCTTTAATGATTTAGGACCTTGCACGGTTTTAAACGTCTTCCAAAGCTTTCATTGTAAATTGTGCTAAACATCAAAGGAGGAACGGAGCCCAGATGCTGTTTACCGCCTGTGAAATTCCCGGCGCTAAATAGGACGGCTGGCCCTCGACAGCTTCGGAATCAGAGGCGGGCAGAGAGGCAACCTGGCATTCTGGATGCTAATCCAAAGTCCAGCATCGGCAATGGAAAAAAAAGAACACATTAGAAAACCTTCTAAATAGACTGTCTGCAATGATTCCTCTCCTTTAATTTCAACTGCCACCAAGAAACACAGTGACAACTCTGATGTCACAGGGGCATTGAAATCCCCTGAGGCCGTAGCAGCCTAGGGTTAGCAGTACTGGGCTTCAGTGGGATTTTTTTTTAAACTAGGCCTTAAACCAGAAACTTTGACAAGTCTTTGTGTCTACACAGTCTTAGAACAACAGTCAACTAAAGGCAGACGGCCATTCTGCTCTTTCCTCTGCAATGCCCAGGGAGGCGAGTTTCTGTGCATCTACCCACATCCTTTGAGTTGGGACACGGCTGTGACTCTTACAAAGGTTGATCCTAAAGATACATCCTGTATGCTTCCAGGTCACATATTTTTTAAGTCTTAAATATATATGTATTGTCCACAATGAGTTACATTAGTCAGTGGGCAAACAATGAGTTGTTATCCCCAATTCCCCAATGTCCCCCTCCCCATCCCCAATCAGCTGGATATCCTCCTCTGTGGGTCATCTGGATCAGTCCTTGTGGCAGGGGACCCTGGATAGCCTAGTACTAAGCCCGGTCCTCCTGGCCCAAGTGTGTTGTTACTGAAGGGTGCCATGCTTCTGGATAGTCTCCCCCACCATGGCTCTTACCATCTTTCCGCCCCCTCTTCCGCATAGTTCCCTGAGTTATGGTGGATGAGTATTAAGGCTGCTTTAAGGTTGTGAGTTTAGGGGTCTTCCAGGTCACATATTTTTAAGAGAAAAACAAAAGCAATTTCTGCTCACCCCACACCACCATGAACCTGGGGTGTCTTTGAGGAGAGTTGCTTTTTCTGCAACAAGGGCACTGGGTTCCAGAAAGGATGAGTCCTCTGTGTGTGGCTGAGGATGGGGCAGAGTCAACTTGCTTTACTTCTGAATAGCCTGGTTCCAGGCAAATGAAGCCACAGCCTGGATGTCACTGACACCCTTTCTGTGCCTCCTGGTTGGTAGGAAGCTTGGGCAACCCAGCAAATCTTCATGTGTGCTCTGACATGGGGACCTCAGATGAGTCCTATTCGCCTGTACTACGGGGACTCACCTGTAGTATGGAGATGCACCTGTAGTATGGAGATGCACCTGCAATATGAGGATTTACCTGTAGTGTGAGGACTCACCTGTAGCTGGAGACACCTGTAGTGTGGGGATTTACCTGTAGTGTGGTGATGCTAATACTGTGGTATTAGTATGCTGAAGTTCCTACAATCTCGGGCTTTGTGAGAAGAAATCAATAAACACGAAAGTGCCTGGAACAGTAATGAACACTCCACATGACCATCCAGTTATTATTAATTTTATTTGATAGCTACTTCCTTCTCTTCCCTTGGACCCTCTGTCCCCAGCCCTCTGGTGGCCACCCTGGCTGGCCTCTCTTACCTCTCCAGCCTCTTCCTGCTCACACTTCCCGATGCCCCTCTTCCACCTGAAGACAGAGAAGCACACGTTCCTCTAGACTAACCTTTTCTTCTGTCTGTGTGCAGTGTGCATGCAAGTGTCTATTAATCTGGAATGTGTATGCACACGTGACTGTGCAGATTCGTGTGTGTGTGTGTGTGTGTGTGTGTGTGTGTGTAGCCACATCAATGTTGGATGTCTTCCTCAGTTTCTCTGCACCTTGTTTTTTTTGAGACAGTGTCTCTCTCTGACCTTGAGCTCACTGATCTGGCTAGACTAACTAGTCAGCAAGCCCCACGGACCCTCCTGTCACCACCTCCCCTGTGCTGGTATTACAGGCATGTGCCACCATTCACATCTTTCATATGGGTGCTGAGGATTTGAATTCAGGTCCTCATGCTGGCATAGTAAATACTTGACCCACTGTGTCATCTTCTCAGCCCTACCTACTTTTTAAAATAGTACATGTATGTTAAAGACATATCAGGACAATGTTACACAGACCAAACACCCAAAGCAAAAGACTTCTCGCCTCTCCCCCCCCCCTCCTAAAGGGAAAAGTTCCGTAGCCCTGAGATCTTGTGAAGTGTGAAGCCCTCCCACTGAGGGGAAAAGCTGGTTGAGGGGGTCCAGCACAGTCTCTTAAGGAGCAGAGAGGGAAGCCAGAAACTTGGAGGACTAGAATTTGGGTGGTGGGATTCAGGCACTTTGGAGAGAAAGATGATAGAACACTGAAGAAGCTGGGCCAGTGTTAGGAGGATTCCCTCTGCTGCTCTTCCATGAAAGGTCTCCCTGGGTACCCCAAGGCTTTAGGGGGGCTGATTTGAGCTTTTTTGGGGGGACTTAATGAGAGGGGAAGCTGGGATTTATTCTGGTTGCAATTACAATAGCACTTAGCGCTGACTGGATCCCTGAATCCCAGGCTCTAGGCTAGGAGCCTCATAGGCGATATCTCTAACACTCACCCATGATATATAAAGTAGGTGGGTTTATGCCTGTTTTTTTTTTAATGGAATTTAGTTTCCATGAAGTCAACTTGCCTTAGGTCACACAGCTAGTAATGGGCAGAGCTGTGATCAAACACAAACCTGTATCATTACCTGGAGTCTTTTTACCACTCTACTGAGTCTCCACATAGGCTTTTAGGGGGGGCGTGTGTAACATTTACATTATTGTATTTCTTAAATTGTATTGATTTGTGTGTGCATGTGGAGCCCAGAGCTAATCCCTAAGTGTCTTCCTCAATCTCCACCTTATTCATTGAGACATCTCACCAAACATTACAGCATTATTAACAAATGCAATGTTAAGCTCCAGCAGTGTGTCTGACATTAATAACGCCATGTCCGCATGGTGGTGTTGCATGACCAACCTGTTATCCTTGGCTCCTTGGAACTAAGTCACTAAGACTTACTAGACATTTCTGATTGTGTCTTTATTACAGTCTCATCTCAAAACTTTATATCCAGATGTCAAAATGAGACTCAAGATAATTGACCATTTTGTCACATACACTGTGTTGTGTGTGTACACACTGGCAAAGGAAAAAGTGTGCTGGGCTACTCTAAGGAGACTGTTTAAGACTTTAGTGCAGCTACTTAAAAATAAGTACATAATGTTGTTTGATTTCGAAGAGGCCTGGAGGAACAGTAAACAAATCGTTCAGCCAGTCCTCTGCTCCCGCTACCTGGGAAAAGCATTGTTTGTTCACAGCAAATATGTAACCACAAAACACATTAAAATGCAAAAAAAAATCATCTGGCCAAACAAAATCGTGATAAATCAGTTTGAAACTTCTTGCCATTACAGGATGTTAAGTGTGTTCAGCTAGGGGAGAGTGCGCCTTAGTCACCTACTAAATTGGGCACATAATTAAAGGGGTTGCTGCACTCTGATTTATAGGTTGAATCTTCTAATTACTTAGCTGTAGCAATTAGGATTTTCTTTGTATTACACTTCTTCGGGCCAGAGATGCCTTCTATCGCTCTGGCCAGCTTTAGGAGGGCAAATTATGGCTTCGAACCCATCCCCCAGAGCCACCCCTGGTGGAAGTTGTTCCCACCCAAGGATCTCCAAGGCCATCCTAATGCCACTGGGCAGCATCCCTCTCCTCGGAAACTCACTTTGCTTTGAGGTCTCTCTGCATTTCCAGGAGGCCCGGAGCCTTGGAGACTTGGACTTCTGTCTTCATCCAATAGAGTATCTTCCAGATTTTTCCTTATTAGAGAAAGATCAGAGGGCTGGGAATTAAGAAGACATGTCGTTTATAGAGTTCAGATCTACATTATCCCATAAAAGTACAATTTGAAGCAAAAGACCTAAGAGGCTCTCCAGCAAGGTGTCAGTTGTCACTGACACATCCGCGTGCCAGAAACTCGGCTGATGTAAGTGTAGGAGGATCGCAGTGAGCTCAAGGCCATCCTGAGACTACATAATGGATTCAGGTCAGCCTGGGCTACAGTGAAACCCTACCTCAAAAAACAAACAGAACAATAATAACAAAAAGAAACCCACTGAGATACCAATCATGACTCAGAAACTCACTAGCTCTGTGAAATCTCGAGATTGACTTAACCTCTGAGCTTTAGGGTTTTTTTTTCTTGTATGTATGTAGTATGTGTGGGGTGGTGTGTGTGGTGCGTGCATGTGTATGAGTGCAGATGAGAACATCAGATATCCTTCTGTATCACTCACTCAGGTTTTCTTGAGACTGAGTCTCTCAAGGAACCCAGAGGTATTGTCTTGGGTCAGGCTGGCTGATCCGCAAGCCCCAACCATTCTCCAGTGTCTGTGCCCCACAGCGTTGGGGTTTCAGGCATGTGTAGCCATGCTCAGCTGTTTATGCAGGTGCAAGGGATTGAGCTCAGAGTGGATCGGGCCTCCTCGGACCTTCACGCTTGTGTGGCAAAGAGTCTTACCCATGGAGCCTTGAACCACTTCCCGGCTCTGAGTTTCCTTATCTGTGGAACTAACAAAAATTCCTCCTCAAAGAGTTCTGGAGATTAATCCAATAAAACCTTAAAGTAAGCACTTAGCATCTCTCTTGACCACTTAGCATCACTCTGGATCACTTAGCAAAGCACCGAACACTTGCCTATTTGTAATGTGTTTAATATTTCTAACCCATAAATCATTCATTCATGCATGCAACAAATATTTGAGCATCTATTGACTGGCCCGGAAGGCCATATTCTTTTCATTACCCTTCTCTGCCCTCCCAGGACATAAACCTTAAACTGCTGGGCACAGGAAAGCCATTTATCATGTTGGATGAGAAAAATTAAACGTTTTGAAGTGTCAAAAAGCTTGAATTTAAGCTTGTGTAAATCAGTTTTTGGATCCCACAGAGCTCTGGAGAACACGCACGCACACCGCCATGTGGCTGGAGTGCTTTCATCAAAGGAGCATGAGGGGAACAGAAAGACCCTCGGCCCAGAGAGAGGACTGACCTTGACTTCAAGTTGGCAACTATGGGTCGAGCTATGCCATGTGCCCGATCGCAGCCAGTGCTGCGGGTCCAGAGTTGGCATAACAGTGGTTCCTCTTCTCACCCGCATTGGCACTGCAGTCATGGGTCCAGGAAGGCTGGGGTGGGGCGGGGGGGATGCAGCCAATGCTACTTGTGGAAGTCCAGCTGAGACCCAGCTATCCTTGCCCTGAGGACCTCTGGGAAGAATTCCAAGGGCACCAAGGAAGGCCTCCCAGGAATTCTGAACTAAACAACAATAGTATTAACGACAGCAACTGCTGATTCTGCCAAACTTAAGGTCGACATTTTATTTAAATGATGTTTAAAATTCATTGGTAATGATTTTATTTATTTTTGACAATTTTATACATATATATTTCAATCGCATTCATTCTCCATTACTTTCTCTCGCCCACCCACTTAAAGTGATTTTCTTTTTAAGCTATTTTCAATGACTTCTTCTTTCTGAAGAAGGCATCTCTCCCAATTAAGTTCAATTAGTTAAAAGCAGGACAGTCCCCCCTCAGGCCCCTAACCACCACCACACACCCACAAACCCTCAAGCAATGAAGAACTCAGCAAAGCATGTTAACTAGAGGTGTGTGCCCCCAGGAGGCTGGGCTCCACTCTCCTTCGGAGCCCAAAGAGCAAAACGACACTGGGTCTTGGCTTAGTCGTTGGCAAGGGAAACTATTATTATATCTGTTTTCTTCCTATTTGTAAAACATCAGCACTCCAGTAAATTAAGCTATTTCAAGGAAAGGGGCTGTCTGCCAGTAAATAATGACCAGCCCTGAGTGCATGAGCACACCCACCCTCTGTCAACTAAGCTAACAGACCCTTCATCAGAAGGAGCAAAATAGTGTGGCTGGGGCTGGCAAGATGGAGAGAGAGAGCCAGTTCAATTCCCCAGCACCCACATAAGCCAGATGCACAAAGTGCATCTGGAGGTAGTTTTCAGTGGCTAGAGGCCTTGGTGTGCCCATTCTCTCTCTCTCTCTCTCTCTCTCTCTCTCTCTCTCTCTCTCTCTCTCTCTCTCTCTCTCTCTCTCCCTGCAAATAAATAATTTTTTAAAAAGGTGTGGCTGTCAAGAAATCAGCCCAGCCCAGTTGGAAATATTACTACATTACATTTGGAGAGCCACTTGACTTTGACTTTGCATTTGGGTGTTTGAGATGATGATACGACGTGGTTAGCGTGTGTTCTTTTCTTTAAAAAAATCATTAAACAGCATTTACTTATAAGAAGTCGAAGGTTATGGACTAGAGCGAGAGCCTATCTCGAAAAACAAAAACAAAAAAGAAGTCAAAGGTTAGATCTTAGGAAGTGAGTTTCTCTTTCAACATGCTGGGGGATAAATTTTCAAAAATGAAGTAAAAACCAGCAACAACCACCAGTCTTAATATCTTTTAAAAAAA